>JAPEIP010000224.1:0-10029 GCA_026120095.1 Capsicum chinense
GGGTTGGGTGGGGGAGATGTTTCACAAACCATATACTTTCATAATCTCAATTAAACTTACCGACACATCTATCGGTATAGGCTATTTTTTTTAAACCATTTCATTTCTTACAAAATTAGTGTTTCTCAATCAATCTTACTGGTTCATCCCTCGGTATAAGTATTTTATGTCTCATTTTTTTGTAGGCACCAATCTCATGAATATTTTATAAGATGATATGTAGTGTGTTTTATGACACTATATAAATGTTTTGACAATAATTACTTTTATTTGGAGCTATATTTTAGATTGTATTTTTATTTGATAGGTGGGGTGTAGAAAATACAGATTTCTACATCTCAAAAATTTACAGAAAAGTGATGGACAGGGATACTTTTGCTACGTACAAGGATTATTTATCTATTGCTTTTCTGGATTTTTTAAAAATTTGTTTCCATAAAAGTGATTGACAATTCTTTAGAACTTTTCTTGAAAAATTTAACAATTATATATATTTTTTAAAAAACGATGTTGTCCACCGTTCCATAGTAATGCTGTCCGTCGTTCCATAGCGATGTTGTCCATTGATTTTCGAAAAGCATTCAGGCACTTTACCACAACAGTGATGTTCCATTTTTTTTGGCTAAAAAATTGACGGATAATGTTGCTTTTGGCCATCATTTTTGACTTCTTTTTTCATAGTGTTACAATTGTTCTTCATTTAACAAAAGTCAAAATCCAAAATTTTAAGAAATCTTGCAATGTGTAATAATGAATACGGGAGCCAAGACAAACTATTGTGAAAAATATTTTAAGTCCTTCAACATTGATGATTGAAAAGATTTTACGGAGAAGAGTTTGTTGAAGAAAAATAAAATTTGATAAAGTGAGCGAAAAATGCCATAGTGACAAGATCAAACATGACAGAACACCTTCAGGTGAACTGGGGAGAAAAATAAGGCTCCTCTTGGTATGCCGTAATAAGCCTTGAACATTTGCCAGAGTAGAACCCGTTTGAAAGCAATCATAGAAGACTCACCAAGAAAGACCTCCTTACGTCTAGAAGTGGTCATAATGACTCTTTGTCACAACACAAAATAAGGTCATGATTGGACTTATCTTGATTCGATCTTTATAAATAAGTCAATCACCCCCAAAGAAAAGAAATACGAAACAAATAAGACAATAAAGTAAAACAAGACTTCTAGAACAAAGTCAAGTCACGCATATATAAAATAGAAGGACAAAAATTTGAACAAGATACAAAAATCATCCAAAATCTGATGTCATAAGTGTAGAACATCTAATAATACAGACTAAATCTTAAGTGCATGATCTGTTTCTGAAAATGAAAATAAAGACAGTTTCATAAATAAGAAAGGTATGGGGTCAACTCTGAAGAAATAGAGCAACCAGTACCTTAAATACCACCAATCAACAACACCATCTCAACTTCCATGTGTTGTATTCTTACTAGGATCTACACCGAAAGGACATAGAAGAAATAAATACGGTCCACTTGTACTCAGTAGGTATCATAGGTTGAATGAGTAAAACAGAAAATAATGTAATTAAAGAAAACTATGAGCACGTTACCTACAAATAGAAGAGTCCCAAATGGTAGATCACACCATCTCCACTAACATTTCTAATAAAATACTAAAATGAAACAACATAAATATACACGAAAACTATACGAAAAGCAAACACATGTCAAAGAAGATAAAAATCACAAAAGATTCATGTGTAATGTGATGCAATGATGGTAAAATGAAATGGTGAAAGTCATTGGATGACTTTCTGTATGTACCAACTGATCTATCAACTCCCAAGACAAAATCCATAGGGTAGGGGTGGGGGAAGGGTTTCTCAATTCATATATAATTTACTCATATCTCAAATCCCAAACCATATCTCTGGCTCGTGGTTATGGAAATGGTTTTATAAAATGTCTCATTTTATTTCAAAAAAGGTGTTCCTCAATGGTACAATATCTCCTCAATGTATATGCATGGAATGAGGATGTAATGCTCAAAATCTAATCAATGTGAAGATATCCAATCCATCCAACATGAATATATAAGTGAGCCCAAAAATCAACACATTATGTCCCCTATTCATAATAATCAACACAAATTAGGAACGACTAGAATAAATATATGAGTAAGACATCATTTATATTTTATCAACCCCCTAACTCGGACATTTCTATCATGATAAAGGCAATCAATGCTCAAAAAGACCTAAAATAACAATTCAAGCCCACACACAAAAAATTATATCAAGACTAAAGACATTTAAATGCAAGGCCAATGATATCAAATACAGTCTCCATATGGGCAACATACAATATCAGATATCTCAAGTCAACAACCACCGAATATAAGCCCCTACTCGGGCACACAATAATAACAATAATTTTGAAATATAAATCCCATAATTATTTTTTCCAACCCATGGCATGCTTTATTTATTTATTTATTAGCTACCTTGCTGAACTAAAAGAAGTTAAGCCATAACCTTCTCGAAATGACAAAATTCCCGCCTAAAGTGCTCTAACACAGAGTTTTTCCCTTATGAATAGCTTTGGAATCAACTACAATTTTCAAATATAGTATTTACGCTTTAAAAGAAAGATAAATATATCTATATTACCCATGTTTGAGCTATATCTGAAATGAATTTGAAAAACGAGTTCGAAAACAAAAGTGGTAAAACTAAAATTTTATTTCAAAAATATATTTTCCAAGATTATAGGAGTCTACAGTTGAAAACCCATGCTAAAATGGGTTAAAAATAAGGTTCAAATTAAAGAAGAATTATTTTTAAGCTTTACCGACAAAAAACTCAAAAATTCATTCATAATCATGATTAAAAGGTATTTTTGAAGATGTAATAAATGAAAAACAAATAATGGCAATATGAGTTTAGAGGTTACCCACACAAAACACAAAAAAAAAATCCTTAAAAATCGTCTTTTTCAAAGCTTGAAGGTCCAAAAATGAAAAAAAATTAAGAAAAAGGAGTTATATACAATAGTTGTCACTTAAGAGGTTATTGCTAAAGCGGTACCATACTATTAAAGAGGATATTGATTAAGAAATATCTGACCGCTAAAGAAGCTGCACCTTAAGTAGTTTAGGGCCACTTGAGCGAAGTTGGCCGCTTAAGTGGTTGTACCAGATATCAGCTTATGCTGATTCTAGTACAAGCCTACCAAGCTCTGAACGAACTCTCAAAATTTGATCGGGGCCCCACAGAGATAATTATATATTTTACTAGGCTAATTTCTATGTTTTGAACTCAATGAAGATGTCAATAACTCAATCAATATCTACACCACCTAACACTGCACAAAAGTAACAAAAGAACCCTAGGACTCTACATCATGAAATGATGCAATATCTAGGGACGATCAGCGGGATAAACACTAACATGTAACCCAGGGAAAGTGATAAATAATTCCATGTTCAACATCAGTTAAAACCACATACATATATTAATATATAAATTTATAAGATGTCGGGATAGGGTAAAGGGTCATGAACATAAGAGTTTTAAAATCATTAACCTGGACTATGTAGCTCTATCTATTCTAAGGGCATCCACAAGCTATGTGGGTTCAGCTGCTCTTGCTGAAAGGGCCCAGTGCGTGTTAGCCATATGAATCGAGGAAATCCAAGGAAGGGATAGAGGCACCAAGGCTCCAACCATCCAAAAATATATAGTGTGTAAACTATGAACACAATCTTAAAGACACCCATCCTGGCAAACGCGGTTTTCAGTATTGGCCCACCCGGGACCTCCACCTTCACGACGAGCTACATAACCCCCTTTAAGCCTAAATTGAAACATTTTCACACAATCCCAACTGTTAATCCATGAGTCATTTATTAAGACATTTACCATTTGGTATCGTCACACCAATTGTGCTTGTAAGCTTATGCCATTCCAATTCAATTAACCAATTTGACTCCTACGTTCCATGTTAAAAATCCAAGACCATGGACACCAAGGCCTTTCAAATCCATTTTTATCTATGTAGCCTTTTTGTGTAATGCAATATTCCAAAATAAGTTAAATCATGCATATATCCATATTCCAAAACTAAATTACAAAGTGGGTTGAGGTTAATGTCAATTTCAGATAAAAAATATATAAATTTAGGGAACCCATGTCCCCCATTCCATCTATTTTAACTATGGACCCATCCATTCTCAAAAATCATCAATCAAAACATAACCAAAATATTTAAACCATGGGAAATTAAATTCAATTAATAATCATTAAGAATCCTCAACCTAATTTCAAACCCAACTATTAAAACATATGAACAATGGTTAACATATGCCATTATATAAAATTAAAGTTTAAGGAGGAGAGATATGCCTGAAACACCAAAGAATTTGGAGAGAAATCATGAATTAAAACCTAGATGTTTAATCCCTTGAAAACCCTAGATTTCTCTTACTTTGCGGAGTTTAACAGGAGAGGAGTGTATTTAATTTTGTTAACTGATGGAAAAGAGACTATTTGAGGTGTTTTAAGTCATGGGATAATAGTTGGATTGGAGAAAAAGACCAAAATAACCCCACTTAACACGTGCAGGAAAACTGGGCCCAATCCCTACGGCTCAGGTAACGACTTGTGACATTTGACAACGAGTCATTACCTAAGGGCCCAAATCCTAGACCCTCATTGTTATGGTCACGGGTCACTTATTACAACTCCCGACCTGACCTAAAGACTCATGACATCGAATCGTGGTTAAGGAAGAAATCTCATGCAATCTTACTGCTGAGATCATGATTCTCAGACTTGTGACGTGTGTTGACGACTCGTCACCTGAGTCATAGTCCTGGCAGTTTTGCCAACACTCTAGATTTTTTAGAATCTAAAACCTGGCATGTTACATTATCCCCCTTAGGATCATTCATCCCCGAATGAGAATTTAGGGGTACCTTTAGCATGATACAAGATAGAATGCAACTAAAAATCAAGGGCAAATTCAGAAAGCGACAAGGAAGAAAGAAAGTCATACCTTAAATATATTTACCCAACTCGAAAAATAAGAATGGGTTTTTTGCATTCGTGTCTTCTTCAGCTTCCCATGTATCTTCTTCAACCTTTTGGTTTCTCCAAAGCACTTTTACCAAAGCTACATCCTTAGTTTTCAACCTATGAAGTTGCCTATCTAATATCTTTATCGGGACATCTTCATAAGAAAAGGAATCTGAAAAACCCACATTTTCCATTGGAATAATCAAAGAAGGATCACCCACACACTTTTTCAACATCGACACATGGAAAACAGGGTGAATAGAGCCTAAATCGCAGGCAAATCCAACTCATAAACAACATTCTCTACTCTCTTCAAAATTTGATATGGACCAACATAACGTGGAACTGAGCTTCCCCTTCTTCCCAAACCTTATGACTCCTTTCATAGGAAAAACTTTCAAGAACTCCCAATCACTAACCTCGAACTCCAAACCCTCTGCCTTATATCCGCATAAGACTTTTGGATACTTTGGGCAGTCTTAAATCTTTCCCTAATCACCTTGACCTTCTCCATGGCTTTGAGAACCAAGTCAGGACCAAACAACCTGGTCTCATTTACCTTAAACTACCCAATAGGTGACTTACACCTTGTACCATAAAGAGCCTAAAAAAGAGCCATCTGAATACTCGAATGATAACTATTATTGTATGCAAACTCAATAAGAGGTAAGTGATCAACCCAAATACCTCTGAATCAATCACACAGGTCCTTAGTATATACTCAAAGGTCTGATAGTCTATTTTACTTATCATCCATTTGAGGGTGGAAAATGGTGCTATGGTCAACCTTAGTCCCCAAAACTTTCTAAAATTAACACTAAAAGTGAGAAGAAAATTATGTACCTCGGTATGAAATGATGGATACAAGCACTCTATTATAATACCCCATGTTTTGGGCCTTATAAATTTTTGCTTTTAGTGATCACTGTCTAGTTATAGCTCAGATGATGAGTCGTGAAGACTCTTCATAAGCTATATAGTGCCAATCATGATCTAACTAGTGAGATGGTCCATTATTTCTATTGTGGGTACGACTAAGACCTTATGAGTCGTAAGGACTGGTAATGAGTCGTAGGGCATGATTCATGACCTTACCAATCAAGGTGCCCAAATTTTCTACCCAGACTATGAGTCGTGGTGACAACTCATGACTAATGACCATGAGTCATTACGAGACCCTTAACATCTGGGGGTTATATTTCTTACACAATTTTATTAAGGGCATCGTGGTCTTTTCTTTCCATATCATTACTTTCCATGAATTAGAACCTTTCCCTTAGCCCTATTTCCATTAATTAACATAACATAAACACTCTCTGTCTCTCTCAAATTTCCCAAGAAAGAACTATTAGGGTTTTCAAGGGAATTGGTCATCTAGGTTTTAAATTGGGGTTTTCTTTTCGAATTTCTTAGTGTCTTCAGGAATGTATCTCTTTCCTAACTTGGTTTTATATAAAAACATCTATTTAATCATGGTTTATATGAATTAAATTATTGGGTTTTGAATAATAGATTGAGGGTGTTGTATGATTATTACTTAGTTAGTTTTCCCATGGTTTTGGGATTGTCATTCATGCTTTAACTTATGGTTTTTGAACTAATTGGATGCATGTGTATAGTAAATAGGATGAGGGTTATGGATTACCCAAAAATTATGGTTTTTGGTTTGGAATTGGTATTAACCTCAACCCACTTGCATAATTGGTTTTAAAATATGGATAATTATATGTTTTTGCTTAATTTCCTAAGCTATTGCATTGTATTAATAAATAAACAGATAAAAATGGTTTTGAAAGGCTGTGACGGCCATGGTTTAGTTTTAAATGGTCTTGGAAGGCCTTGGTGTCCACGATTTGGTTTCTAAATTAGAACTTTGGTGTCAATCTGGGTAATTGATTTTAGAATGGCATAATAAAATTGGATTGCAAGCTTAAATTTATTGTTATGACGATACCAATGGTAAATTCATAAATAAAAGATTCCTTAGTTAATGGATGAGAATGTGTAAATGGTCTTAATTTGGGCTTAAAAGGGGTTGTGTAGTCTTCGTAGAAGGTGGAGGTCCTAGAGGGACCGATACTGGAAACCACGTTTGCTGGTGTGGGGGTCTTGGTGACCGTGTGCATACTTCACACATTATATATTTATTTTCAAATTGTTGGATCCTTGATGGATTTGTCCCTTCCTCAGATTTTCCTGGTTTGTATGACTAACACGCGTTGGTACCCTTTCTGTAGGGGGAGATAAACCCATATTTTTGAGTGGTTGGATCCTTGATGGTTTTGTGGTGTATTGCGATACTTCCAGAGTTGGTTTGGGTTGTGCATTGATGCAAAAGGGCAAGGTTATAACTTATGCTTTCAGGCAGCTAAAGTCTCACGAGAAGAATTATCCTACCCATGACCTTGAATTAGCTGCCGTGGTTTTTGCTTTGAAAATCTGGAGACATTATTTGTATGGTATCTATGTCAGTGTCTTCATGGACCATAAGAGCTTGCAGTATATATTCACCCAAAATGAGTTGAATCTTAGGCAGAGACGATGGTTAGAACTGTTGAAAGATTATGATATGAGTGTGCTATATCATCCGGGCAAGGCCAATGTAGTAGCAGATACCCTTAGTCGGAAGTCCATGGGTAGCGTAGCACATATGGAGATTGGTAAGAAGGAGTTGGCTCGTGAGGTACATCGTTTGGCTAGATTGGGGGTTAAGTTGTTTGTTGATACTGAGGGGAGTATAGAAGTGCAAAGCGGTTCCGAATCCTCTTTAGTTTTGGAAGTAAAGGAGAGGCAAGATAGGGATCCTACCTTGGTTAGGTTAAAAGAGTCAGTTAAAGACCAAAAGGTGGAGCTTTTCTCCCAAGGGGGAGATGGCGTTTTGAGATTCCGAGAAAGATTATGTGTTCCTGATGTTGATAACTTGAAGCAGAGGATTATGGCAGAAGCACATGGTATGTGATACTCCATCCATCTTGGTGCTACCAAGATGTACCATGATTTGCAGAAAATCTATTGGTGGAACGGTATGAAGAGAAACATAGCAGAATTTATGGCGAAGTGTTCCACGTGTCAACAGGTTAAAATAGAGCATCAAAGGCCCAGTGGCGTGATGCAAGAGTTTAGCATTCCTACTTGGAAGTGGGAAGAAGTGAATATGGACTTCATAGTTAGTTTGCCTCCTCGTCTCCATCATGATTCGATTTGGGTTGTCATAGATAGGTTGATGAAATCAGCTCATTTCTTGCCTGTGCATTTATCGTATACAGCTGAAGATTATGCTAGAATATATATTCGGGAACTCGTCAGACTTCATGGAATCTCTTTGGCTATTATTTCTGACAGAGGTACTCAGTTTACCTCTCAGTTTTGGAAATCTTTCCATAAGGGTCTCGGTACCCAAATTCGTTTAAGTTCTGCTTTCCATCCAAAAATAGATGGTCAGGCCAAGCGGACCATTCAGACTTTAGAAGATATGTCGAGGTCTTGTATGCTTGATTTTAAAGGTAGTTGGGATGAGCACTTAGCATTAATCGAGTTTGCTTACAATAATAGTTTTCATGCTACTATTAGAATGGCCCTGTTTGAAGCTTTGTATGGTAGAAGGTGTAGATCACCCATTGGTTGGTTTGAAGTTGGTGAGGCAGCCGCGATTGGACCAGATGCAGTGTTCGAGGCCATAAAGAAGGTTAAGTTAATTCGGGAAAGGTTGAAACCGCCCAAAGTTGTCAAAAATCATAAGCAGATGTAAGGAGGAAAGACCTTGAATTTGATGTTGGTGATTTAGTGTACTTAAAAGTTTCACCCATGAAAGGGGTGAAGAAATTTGGGAAGAAAGGTAAACTAAGTCCCCATTACATTGATCCCTATAAGATTATGGATCGCATTGGAAAGGTAGCGTATAAGGTTGAATTTCCCGCGGAGTTATCTAACGTTCATCTAGTTTTCCATGTTTCTATGCTTAAGAAGTCTATTAGTAATTCTGTTGTGATTGATCCTTCCGAAAGCTCGGGTATTCAAGATAGTCTTTCATATGAAGAGATTCCGGTTGAGGTTTTTGACTTTCAAGTTCGTAGGCTAAGAAACAAGGAAGTTCCTTTGGTTAAAGTTCTTTGGTAAAATCAATCCGTGGAGAGTGCAACTTGGGAAGCCGAAGCAGATGTGCGCCTCAAATATCCCCACCTCTTTCCTACGAATCCTGAGCATGTCAAAGGTATCGTTCTCTTTTGATTTAATCCTTATTGCTATGTTTATCTTGGCTTGTGTATTTTCTACGATATCCAAAAAAATCTAGAATGGAGTATATGGTTGGGCAAGATGATTTTTCTCTATATACTCATTTTCATAGTATTCTTGACCTACCTATCAACATTCGAGGATGAATGTTTCCAAGGAAGAGATGATGTGATGCCTCAAAAAAATATTCCGTCAAGATCTCGGACGAAAATGTGTTGAATTCTGTTCTTTATCGTGATTAATAATTTTTATGTGTGGAATTTCTGCATATGCGACCCATCATTGCGTAGAGCATCGAATAATCTTTCGAATGATATATGGATCATCCAAAACAGACACTCGACCGATGAGTTATGATCATTCCGATCTAACCGTGAATAGTGGTGAACAGTAAATGTGCAGGAAAAAAATACTGAGGCCAGACGAATTTTAGGGTCAACTTCAAACGATCATAACTCCTTGTAATTAATGATCTGGGTGAGCTACTATATATCAACAAAAAGCTCTAAAATTCCTATTTCCAATGAAATTGGTTTCATCCAATTTGGCCATCAGAGCAAAAAGTTATGGTCGATCTACTTCAGTCTATCAAAATAGTCCACCAAAGGATAAATTTGACATTATTTAATTTTTAAGGGTATTTTGGTCATTCCCACTCCAATCCATCCGGGTAAACCATGGATTTAAGTCCATTAAGAGCATTCAATAGCTCATTTTTCTCCAAAATTTCCTAAGGCTCAAACCCCAACCCTACTA
>JAPEIP010000224.1:12247-28532 GCA_026120095.1 Capsicum chinense
TTCCATATATGTACAGTCTAACGATATTCCGTGCCATGTGCGATATGATATGATATGTACTTATATATATATCCTTAGCGTAGCGTGTATGTTGTTGTGTTGGAACCCAAGGGTAGTGTTTTGTCTTAAAGGGTTAGCTTGA
Source organism: Capsicum chinense (assembly GCA_026120095.1). Lineage (NCBI taxonomy): Eukaryota > Viridiplantae > Streptophyta > Magnoliopsida > Solanales > Solanaceae > Capsicum > Capsicum chinense. The sequence goes on from JAPEIP010000224.1 coordinate 12,390, forward strand.
GGCTACGTGTAGCCTTGGACACCGTGTGGCATCTCGGGATGATATTTTGGGGCGTTACAGTATAGTAGAGGCTTCTTAGATAGTTAGTCAGAGTCATGAAATGTAAATTCTAGTTCTCTCTTTAAATTTATCAGGTTGTAAACTTTATCAGTATTTTATTTATTCAGATTATGTCATGATTATGTTTCCGCATAGCAAACGTAGCCATTTTATATATTATAAATCAGTTGCTCAAGTATCACGCCAGTTCATGGGTTAACTTGGGATTACTTGTGGATATAAGCACCGTGTTATACCAGGGGGTAGTCTCGGGTCATGACAAACTTGGTATCAGAGCACAAAGTTCAAGTGCTAGGGTGTCTATGAAGCCGTGTCTAGTAGAGTCTCTTGGAATGGTATGAAGACGTCTGTACTTTTCTTCGAGAGGCTACAGGGAATTTAAGAAATATTTCCCTTCTTTCACGTCTCAGATCATGCAGTAGAAGTGTTCTCTAAGGAACTTATGTAGATTTTTACGTGAATCCATTCGTGCCAACTCTGCCTTCTTCTTGAGGCAACAGAAATATCCTAGCTTAAATACTTACAGATAAAGTTTTCTCAGACAGTCCCCACAGACAATTATGGGATTGTGTGTAGGCACAAAAGTATCCCATTAGTGCTTTTAAGTTTCAAAGTTTGAAAGATTTCATTCATGTTCATGAATATTGTGCACTAAGATAATGTCATACATGCCCTCAGATCCCTTCTCAGAATCCTATGACAACATATGATCTATAGTTAGAAGCATGAACACAGAAGTTTAGCTGCAGTAAAGTGGGGATAATGTTTATCATGATTTAGTAGATTATGTATCCATAGGGCTGGTTGTATGAAAGTCATTCTGATGATGCCAGCCTCCCAACTTATTCCAATGCTAAGGCCAACAGCAATACCGATACTGCCCATTCCAACCATAGAAGTACCACAAATCCTCTAACCAAAGGGGTAGTGAAATCCGGTTGGGACATGCCCCCAACCATAGCCAAAGCCAATATCCAAGATAAAACCAAAATGTCTAGTAATATCCATAACATGAAATGATGCCTTCCGAAAGGATAGAAGCTCACCACTTCAGTCCAAATGCTGATCCCAAGTCAATCACTATGTAGGAGGAGTAGAATGGCTAGTTCCTACATAACGTGGGTATATAACCGCCAGTAGATGGGGTTAGCGAGTGACTGCTAAAATAATCTCAGGGTAAGGATAAAATAGTGTCATTTACAAATCCAAGTAAAGCCATCCATAGGCACACAACCAAACACACACACACACACATATAAATATATATAAACCATGCCGGGAAAAGGGACTGGGTTTAGCATGCCTTTAAAACCTTTACCTGGGCTCTGTAGCTTTGCCATCCTAAACCACCCACGGGCTATATGGGTTCAACTCCCCCTGCTGAAAGGGCCCTAGTGCGTGTATCCACACGACCAGGGAAGTATCCCATGGTATTACTACTACATCCCCCAAATATAGTGTGACATTCTACAAAAGGTCACCAAGACCAACCTCATATCGACAACTATGAGTTTCCAGTTTTGGTCCCCCCCGGGACCTCCACCTTTCACGACTTTGCAACACATCCTGCCATTATTTGCCAATTAAAATCAATTTCCAAATAACCAAACCATTATCCATTTATCAACCAAGGCCATTGATATTGGTATTATCCTACCAACCCTTACTTGCAAGTATCATCCATAGCCAACCGTTTATAGGGTTAAGAGGACTTTCAAGTGCCCTTCCATTTACCATATTAAACCACTTGGGAGACTTCCATGTTCCCAACAAGCATAACCAATTATCCTTTTACCATTTCAATCTATTTAAACCATGCTTAATTTCTTTACCAAGTTTTAAAACATGTAAGAGTTCCATTAAAAGTAGTCAATGCAATGAACATATCTTTATAAGCATTTTGTCAAACACATTGGGGGCATAATATGAAAAAAACCAATTCCAATTACCATTAAACCATTCTCATGCAATCCAATTATCCAATACCACCATTATTGAATATAAAAGCATAATTAAAATCATGGGAAACCATAACTAACCATTTAACATCAAAACCCCCAAATCATATTCGAAAACCAAAGTCATACAATAAATGAAGTCATGGAAATATTCATAAAACCATGCCTTTGGATAAAATTAACATTGAGGGAAGAGAATATATGCCTTAAACCAAGATGATAATGAAAAGAAATCACCAAGACAAGCCCCAAATTGATCCTTTAGTTGAAACCCTTTCTCCCCTTGCCCAAAAGGTTTTGACAGAATTATGAAGTGTTTAAGAAAAGTTTCTAAGTGTTAATAAATAGAATTATAGGGTAAATAGCCATCCAAGTAGGTTAGAAGTCATGGGACCCTATTTGGATAAATGGGGAAATGTCCAAAATACCCCAACTTATGTTGCACCAAAATCCAATTACAGGGATACGACTGACCCACTCAAGTTGTACCCTCCGATACGATCGGTATCCAATGCTCGTATCCTGAACCTCCACCCTTGGACCAAACACTATACAGTATACGACTTATCCAACTAAGTCGTAACCACAACATATGATCCGTACCCTTCATCCAAACCCCTGGCAGATTTACGACCAAGGAAGATTTAGACATTGTCCACCATACGATTCCCTGGTACGATCGTACCCTAGTTTATGGATCATGGTGAGACACTCATACTCAGATCAAACCTAAGTAATCAAGTCTAAAATTAAGTTAGGGAAATAAATGATCCGTAACCACCAATACGACTCATACGCCTAAGACATATCCATTCCAGCAACCATAATCCATCCCACCAACCAACACTGGTCAGTATACGACTAGACCACACCATCCGTACCCCAACACATGGATCATACCCATGAGTCGTATTGGGTACAGATATCAGTATTCCAAGAAATTTTCAAAGGTCCAGAAACTAGGGTGTTTCAGTCTCCCCCATTAGGAACATTTGTCCCAAATGACAGACAAGGTAGGGGTAACCACACGCAAGAGTAATTTGCATTATCAAATATATCCCAATATTTAACAAAGTCCAAAAGTAAAGAGGCAAAAATATAAATCTCTCCTTTAATCAATCTCAGAAAACAAAGATGTGTTGAAGACACATACCTTCCACACGAATCCCAGGAGAAGAAAACAAATGCGGATATTTGGACTTTATGTCCTCATCCGCTTCCTACTTAGCTTATTGCACCTTATGGTTTCACCAAAGAGCCTTAACCAATTCTATATCCTGGGTCCACAACTGACGAACCTGCCTATCCAAGATCTCAACTAGAACCTCTTCATAAGATAAAGAATCCGTGATACCCAATCCTTCCAAAGGAACGTTCGAAGAAAGATCACTAATGCATTTCCTCAACATGGAAACATGAAAGACCGGATTAACCAAGCTCAAGATAGAAGGCAACTCCAGCTCAAAAGAAACATTACCAACTCTCTACAAAATCTCATAAGGACCCACATATCGGGGACTGATCTTCTCCTTCTTGCCAAACCGCACTACTCCCTTCATAGAAGATACCTTGAGCAAAACCTTCTCTCCAACCTTAAACTCCAAGTCTTTACACCTAATATCCGCATAGGACTTTTGGCAACTTTGGGCAGCCTTAGGCCTATCGTAAATCACCTTCACCTTTTCCATAGCCTGGTAAACCAAATTGGAACCAAACATGTCTCCCTCACCAAACTCAAACCAATGAATAGGAGATCTATACCTCCTATCATATAATGCCTCAAAAGGGTTATACCAATACTATACTGATAACTATTGTTGTAATCAAGCTCTATCAAAGGTAGATGCTCAACCCAGTTGCCACCATAATCAATCACACAACCCGAAGCATATCCTTCAATGTCTGAATAGTTCTTTTTGATTTCCCATCTATCTGCGAATGGAAAGTAGTACTCAGCCTCACCTTGGTCCCTAACTCTGTCTGAAAAAAATCTCCAAAAGTGAGACGTAAACTGTATGCCACTATTATAAATAAATGAAACAAGCACCCCATACAGCTTCACAATCTCCTGAAGATACAGCTTCGCATAATCCTCTATCGAGAAGGTAGTCCACATAAGGAGAAAGTGCCTAGACTCAGTCATCCTATCCATAATGACCCAAATTGAATCATATTAACTCTGAGATCAAGGAAGACCGGTAACTATGTCCATATTGATCACTTCCCACTTCTACTCAAGAAAATCAATTTCTTGATACAACCCTCCTGGCCTCATATTCTCAACCTTAGCCTGTTGACACACCATGCACTAGGCCACAAAATCAGTAACATCCCTCGTTATGCTATTCCACTAATAGATCTTCTTGAGATCATGATATATCTTAGTCAATCCGGGATGAACAACTTAGCGCGACTCATGCGCCTTAGTCAAAATTCTTTATCGCAACCCGTCGACATCAGGAACACATAACCTCCCTTGGTACCATAAAGTACAATCACAACTGATCTTAAATACCACTACCTTTTACCCACCAACGTCACTCTTGATTTTCATCAAGATAGGATCCATAACTTGCTTCTCCTTAATCTTCACACCGAGTGATGATCGAACCACTTCTTCCACCACCACACCACCATCCTTGGAGTCCAAGAGGCAAACTTCAAGATTAGAGAAATGGTGAATATCTTTCTGCAATTCCCGCTTTCCTTCTTTCACATGAGCCAAACTCCCTATGGATAACCTTTTAAGAGCATTATCAACCATATTAGCCTTACCTTAGTGATATTGAAGACTCATATCATAATCCTTGAGAAGCTTAAGCCATCTCCTTTGCCTAACATTATGCTTTTTTTAGGTGAACATATAAAGTAGACTCGTATGATTAGAAAAGATATCCATGTAAACACCATACAAATAATGCCGCTATATTTTTAAAGCAAACACAATTGCCAATACTCCAAATCATGAGTAGGATATTTCCTCTTATGTACCTTTAACTTCCTGGAAGCATAGGCAATCTCCTTTCCATGCTATATCAACACACAACCAAGCCCTACCTGAGATGCATCACAATAAACCATGAACCCATCATTGCCTTCTGGCAATGTCAGAATTGGAGCCAAAGTTAACTTATCCTTCAACTTCTTAAAACTCTCTTCACAAGAATCTGACCAAGAAAACTTGACCTTATTTTGAGTTAACTTAGTCAAAGGAGTAGCTATCGATGAAAAACATTCCACAAACCTCCTGTAATACCTGGCTAAACCCAAGAAGCTCCAAATGCTGAATGGATTCGTGGGTATAGGCCACTTCTTCACCACAACAACCTTTTGAAGATCCTCTATGATCCCTTTACTAGAAATAATATGACCAAATAAAGTTACAATATTCAATCAAAACTCATGCTTGAGAACTTGGCATACAACTGCTATTTCTTTAAGTTCTACAACACCACACGAACATGATTAGTATGATCTACCTCACTCTTTGAATAAACCAGAATGTCATCAATAAACATAATGATGAAGAGATCCAAATACTGATGAAAAACTCTATTCATTAGATCCATAAATGTTGCCGAAGCATTAGTAACCTAAATGAAATCACCAAAAACTCAAAGTGCCCATACCAAGTATGAAAAGCCATCTCAGGGATATCCATCTCCCTAATCTTTAGCTACTGGTACCCATCCCAAAGATCTATCTTAGAAAAGAACTCGGTACCTTGCAACTGGTCAAACAGATCATCTATCCTTGAAAGAGTAAACTTGTTCTTGACCATCACCCTATTCAGCTGCCTATAGTCAATGCACATATGAAGGGAACCATCATTCTTATGCATAAACAACACCGGTGCACCCCAAAAAGATACACTAGGATGAATAAACCCCTTATCTAGAAAATCCTTAAGTTGCTCCTTGAGTTCCCTTAACCCAATCGGAGCTATTCTATATAGAGGAATAGAAATTAGATGTGTGTTTGAAATTAGATAAATACCAAACTCTATTTCCCTATCTAGAAGAACACCAGGAAGATCATCCGAAAAGACCTCTGGAAACTTATTAACTACTGGAACTAACTAAAAAGAAGGACATTTTGAGTTATAATATTTAATCTGAACCATGTGATAAAGATAACCCCTAGATTAACCTCTAAGCTCTAAGATAAGAAATAAACCTCCCCCTATGAGCTAAGGAAACACCCTTCCACTCTATAGCCGGTTTACCAAGGAACCTAAAGATAACTCTATGGGTCCAATAATCCAAGGACGTGTAACAAGAGTGTAACCAGTCCATAACTAAAATGACATCGAAATATACCATATTCAACTAAAACAGATCCACCAAGGGATGCTTTCCACCAACAGGCACCACACACCCCTTTTAGACTCTCCTAGAAATAACTGAGTCACCTATTTGGGTAGAAACAAAAAAAGGATACAAAAAACTTTTGGATTGAAACCAAAGGATTCAACCACATAAAAATTCACATAGGAAAGAGTAGATCCCGAATCAATTGAACAATATACATCACGAGAGAAAAGCTGTAATGTACCAGTAACGACATTAGGTGATGCCTTGAATTCCTATTAGGATGCTAAATTATACAACCTATTTCGACCAACACTAGAACTAGGAACAGTAATAAAAGTAGATAACACACCACCAGGTGTAGGAGCATAAGATGAAGCCACCAAAATCTTATTCGACCCCGTAGCAACCTTATTAATTAGATAGTCCTTGAGCTAATGGCCTGCCTAGCCATACTTGAAGTATTTGTCCTATCATTTATCACAATAACCCCATTGAGGATGACCACAGAACTGATAAGAAAGAAATAAAGAAACTGACTGACCTTAACTTGCTTGAGATTGGGCACCCTGCACTTAAAAATTATCATAACAATGATGATACCTATCGCCCAACTGATAATGAGAACTAGAAGAAGAGTAGGAACCAGAACTTCTGCTTTTTCTTCTGCCATTTGCCACCATATCAACCACTCTCAGACCGAACATATCCCTGATTAGAAAACCTACTCCTCTTACCCTGCCTATCCCCAAACTTCGCCCGCTTCCTCTTCTTATCCTCCACTTATTGCATATGAACAGTCAACCTAGAAATTCCCATATCCTTAATCAGCAAGGCAGTCTTGTTCTCTAAAATCAAATCTTGATTCAACCCAAAAGCAAACTTTCTCATTCTAGCCCGCATATCAGCCACAAAATCAGGAGAATACCTTGACAATCGGTGAACCTTCAAGGTTTATTCCTTGATAGATATTCACCCCTGCTTGAGGTTTACAAACTCCTCCATCTTTTCTTCCCTCAACTCTTGGGGAAAGAAAAGATCCAGAAAAGCACCAGAGAAGGCATCCCATAGGGATGACTCCTCCACATCTCCTCTATCCCTATACCACTCTTCATACTATTAATATACAAACTTTTTGAGCTAGTAACTTACTGAGTTTACCCCCTCTATATTGGTAGCCTGCATCACCCAAAATATCTTCTCTATTTTATCTAAGAAGCCCTATGGATCTTTCTTTACCTTTACTCCAGAAAAAGTGAGAGGACCAATCTTTATAAATTGGCTAATCCTTGCATCCTTAGCAGACAAAGCACCAGACACATCCCTCTTATCCTGAGAACTAACCAATTTAGCAATAGCATAAATAGCTTGATGGAATTTTTCATTACACACCTCGCCTTGAGGAGGACTAGCAGTAACTGGTGGAACTCTAAAACTATCATGGATAGGAACATGAGAATGAAGATGAACCGTAAAAGTAGGATACACCCCTTCAACATTATCTCCAGATAGGATAAAAGAATTTCCTTATGTTCCAAATCTACGAGGCATGATCTAAAAGACAAAAAAACTAGGATTAGATAAGATTCTATGACTGAGACTCCAAGATTGATAATAGAATACCAAGAAAGTAAAACATTCCTAAATGTCTTGTATCCTCTCCCTTATGAGTGTGGCATGATACACACCCCTAAAAGAGACTCTACTCAGCACGGCTTTGTGGACTCCCAATTGACCACGAACCTAGGCTCTGATACCAACTTGACATAACCTACCCTGGGGCCTTTTTGTAATAGGCATCCTAAGTTCGACAAGGATCAGAGACCACCCCCGGTTACCCAACCCAACCTCCAGCTGCCTGCCCTGAGTTGGCTGAATTTTAAGCATATAATAAAATAGTATAATAGCTTATATAAAGACTCTGGGAATAGATCACAACCCTGACCGACTCAACTGAGTCCAACCATCCCATACCAATAATCCAACCATACTAAACCAAGGGTCATAAAATAGGTCATAACTAAGGACCTTTAAAAACATAATATAATTAATCCTAAAATGAATTATTATAAATTAGTGAGAAATTATGTTTGATGATACCAGCCTCCCAGCTTATTCCAATGCCAACACCGACACCAATATCGATTCCGCTCATTTTAACCCATAGAAGTACCACAAAGACTTTAACCAAAAGAGTAATAAAATTTAGTTGGGACTTGCCCCAACCATAGCCAAAATCAATATCCAAAATAAAACCACAATGTCTAGAAATATCGATAACAAGAAATGATGTTTTTTGAAAGGGTGAAAGCTCACTACTTCAGTCCAAATGCTGATCCCGAGTTAATTGCTATGTAGGAGAAGTAGAATAGCCAATTTTTGTATAACATGGGTATACAAATATAGTAGAAGAGGTTAGAGAGTGACCACTAGTATGATCTTAGGGTACGGATAAAATAGTGCCATTTATAAAACCAAGTAAAACCATCCATATGCACACAACCAAACATATATATATATAACCATGTCGAGAAAAGAGAATTGGTTTAGTATTTCTTTAAAACCTTTACTTGGGATGTATATCTTTGTCGTTCTAAACCACCTATGGCCTGTATAGGGTTAGCTTTCCTTGCTGAAAGGGCCCCAGTGCGTGTATCCACATGACCAGAAAAGTATCCCATAGGATGACTAGTACATCCCCCAAATATAGTGTGACATCATGGACATGGTCACCAAGACCAAACTCATATCGACAAATATGAGTTTCTTGTTTTGTCCCCCCAAGACTTTTACCTTTCATGGGTTTGCTACACATTCCATCATTATTGCCTAACTAAAACTAATTTCTAAATAACCAAACTATTATCTATTTATTAATCAAGGCCATTGATAATGGTATCGTCATACAAACCCTTACTTGCAAGTATCATCCACAACCAACCATTTATAAGTTTAAGGGGACTTTCAGGTGACCTTCCATTTACCATACAAACTACTTGGGAGACTTACATGTTCCCCATAAGAATAACCAATTAGCCTTTAACCATTCCAAGTTATTTAAACCATGCTTAATTCCTTTACCAAGTTTTAAAACATACAAAAGTTCCATTAAAAGTAGTCAATGCAATGAACATATATTTATAACTATTTTGTCAAACACATTGTTGGCATAATATGACTAAAACCAATTTTAATTACTATTAAACCATTCCCATGCAATATAATTATCCAAAACCATAATTAATGCATATAAAAGCATAACTAAAACAATGGGAAACCATAACCAACCATTTAACATCAAAACCCCCAAATCATATTCAAAAACCAAATTTATACAATCAATAAAGTCATGGAAAATTCATAAAAACATGTCTTTGGATAAAATTAACAACGAGGAAAGAGAAGATGCCTTAAACTAAGATGATAATAGAAAGAAATCACCAAGACAAGCCCCAAATTGATCCTTTAGTTGAAAACCTAGCTCCCCTTGGCCAAAAACTTTTGAGAGAATCATGGAGTGTTTAGCAAAATTTTTAAGTGTTAATGAATAGAATAATAAGGAAAATAGCCTCCCAAATAGGTTAGAAGTCCTGGGACCCTATTAGGATAAGTGGGGAAATATCCAGAATACTTCTACTTAAGTGTCACCAAAATTCTATTATAGGGATATGACTGACCTATACGAGTTGTACTTAAGTGTCACCAAAATCTTGTTATAGGGATACGAATGACCCACATGAGTTGTACCCTATGATACGATCAGTATCCACCACTCATATCCTAAACCTCTACCCTTAGACCAAATACTGTCCAGTATACGACTCATCCAACCAAGTCGTAACCACAAGACATGATCTGTACCCCTGACAGATTTACACCCAAGGAAGATTTAGACACTGTCCATCATACGAGTCCCTAGTATGATTCATACCCTAGCTTACGGCTCCTGGTGAGCCACTCATACTCAGATCCAACCTAAGTAACTAAGTCTAAGATTAAGTTAAGGAATCAAATGAACCGTAACCACCAATATGACTTATACCCCTAAGTCTTATCTACTCTAGTAACCAAAATCCATCCCACCAACCAACACTGGTCGTTATACGACCATACCATACCATCTGTACCCCAATATACAACTCATACCTTTGAGTCGTATTGGGTCTAGAGATCTAAATTCCAGGAAATTTTCTAAGGTTCATAAACTAGGATGTTTCAAGTATGTTCAGTTCCAGGTAATCATGCTACATTCCTAAAGATCATTAAAATTAAAATTATATTATTTATGTCCTCAATTTAAATCTCTTTGATGAATTCACGTCATTGGTACTCTATTCTTTAAGCCCCAATTAAGTGTCAAGTTACGTACAGTTTCCTTCCATGCTTCAGGATCTTATGTTCTAACCTTTCAGTGACCTTTCCTCATTAATTAATAGATAGTGATAATGAGTAATAATTTAGATAGGAGAGGGTAAATGTCTCATGTTGGGAAAAGATTATTGTATGCTTGTTGTATCTCAGGTTATAAGTGTGAAGAATAATTTAGGTAGTGTCATGGTTAGTTGAGAATTACATGTGTGTATTCTTAAGAATAGTGTAAGAAAGTTCTTTTTGATAGAGGTAAATAATACGAGAAAGATGCTTTTATGGGTGTTTGCCCAGAAGTTCATATATGGTTATAATGATAGGCTTGGATATCATATTGGTATATAAGTGGATGGGTGCATTGTGCATTAGTGAATTCTTAGTAAAAGGTTGAATATAGTTATTGGAGGGGCAGGAAGAAATATTCTTGAGATGAGAATTTATGAAAATGCATGGGTATTGAATTCATGATTCATACTAGTTTTATGGAGTTATATGTAGTACCTTATGATTTTGAGCTAGGCTTTAACATAGTGAGAGTATGTAGTTCAACTCGGAATTTGGATAGAGTAATTATATGTACACATGTGAGTATTTAATGAGGAGACTACATTTGAATTGGGTAGATGCATTGCCTAAGGCCTAGTAATTTAACCCCTGCTTATATTTCATAGAGCCATGTTTCATGTTATAGAGTTATAGTTATATTAAGACTCCTTGATCAGATATCTCACTCAGATCATGCCCAAGAATTATTTTCTCCCTAATGTTATTAGAGCTTTTTTCAAAGAGTTTTGAGGAAATACTCTAGTTGAGTATAAGATTTTAGTGTGATTCTGTCTGTATTGCCAATAATTCAGTTTAGCAGTTAGACAGATAAGTTCCTATGAGTTTTCTCCATCTTACCATCTAGTTTTACCATATGGATTTTCATGAATATGGTTATTCCATGAGGTAATTCATTTACTTCCATGCAAGTTACCAATTCAGTTTAGTTCTTGCATCATGTTTCGAATTCAGCCATCTAGTCATGACTCAGTTCATAAGATTTCATGGCATGATCTCGGTTTTCCAAGTATTCCAGCTCATACAGTGTAATATCCCTTGTATGACCTTGGTCTCTTTATCTCATGATTCATGCTTACAATGAATCATTTATCACTTCATAGTTCTATATGTATGATTTTATTGTGAACACAAACTCTCAACATGAATCTGCTCCTTATAGTCAATAGAGTCAAGTCAACTTAAAAATTAGTTTCATGATAAAGTTATCATTTAAGACCAGCTATATCCTTCATTACCAGACATGTCATCTGTACATTATTCCATACTTATAAGACTTCAACATACTCCTATCCATCATTCGAGGATGAATGATTCCATGGGGGAGATAACGTAACACTCCATATTTTTGGGCTAAACTTTAAATTATCGTTCCTTCGTGTGTAAAACTCTAATTACATGATTTGTCTGTGAATAAATGTGTCATGATATTTATCCTAATGTGTGAAGTTCTTATGAGGTGAAAATGTTCATGGGAACCACTTAGAGCAAAGTTGAGCTAAGAGCCTTTGATCGGCCAAATCTTTGTATTCAATTCTACAAGGGTCAATTTTTGTATAACTTTTGATATATGTGGAATTTTGTAGCTCAAGACCCACCAAATGATAGATAATTGAGTTATCTATCAATGATACCAATTTTGCCTTAATTTGATACCCGAACAAAAAGTTAACGCCTTTTCTGTGAGAGGCAGTAAGGGCAGGCGATAAGCCCACGCCGCTGAGGTTTTTCCCTTGGGATAAGGTGGGTGACATGGGGGATAATCCCCTGGACTAAGGGGCATGACACAATGTATATTTCTTCATTGTTTCAGCTTCTTAAGGGTCAAGGGACACTTTGGTCCTTTCCCCTAGACCCCAAACATCCAAGGCATGAATTATAACACCCAAAAGAGCATTATTTGCCCATCTTTTTCAAATTATTTCTCACAAAAACCTTCCATTCTCAATAACAAAATCCAAACTTCTTTTCCTAACAAATCAATAGTTTAAGCTTCCATGTTCAAAAATCTTCAATAAAACATCAAGAATAGGGTTTCTTTCACAAGTTCATCATCCAAGTCCCAAGATTCAAGAATTTTTCCTCAAGAATTCAAGGGTTCAAGTTCCAATTTCAATTTTATTCAATAATTTGTTAAATAAAGGTATGTGGGATGTTCATTCATTGGTCCTTTCCCCCCATGGATCCCAAAAACCTCTTCTTTGGGTTAAATATAATTTTGCCCATGATTTTAAAGTTCCATGTGTTCAAAATGAGTTTAATTCATAGTGGCTCGAATCAAATTATGTTTTAGCATGATGTCATGGAAATATTTGTTAAATTATGTTTTAAATATTAATTTCCCATGTTGATTTCAATTGAACTCAATATTCAAATGTTTAATTACGTGGTTATCCATGAATTCATGATGTTTTAGGGTGTTTTACGACTTCTCTATATTCAAGTTCATAATTTACTTATGTTTGATGGAATGTTTATCTTTTGGGTCCTTAAACCATAATCTCATACTATAGTTACATAGCTTTATTATCGTGTTTATGATTCTTCAGTGCTGGCGGGTTATGAACACTCGATATCTAGTTATTTTACATGATTTTAGTATCTCAAAAATGATTTCAGCTAAACCATGAGTATTATCATCCAGTCAGTTTTTATGAATAGACCATGATGAGCAATGTAAGTTGTATGTTCAGTTGAATTCAATTTAGTTCAATCTAGTATCAGTGTCATTCAATTGGGAGTAACATTTAGCACCTAGTGAGCGTAGGAATGGAGTTTCCCCTGCCAGTTAGGCATGAGATGTTAGTAGCAGTCCCTAGGTTCTAGATCTATTGCACGACCATAGATTATGAGGGGTCCCCCATCAGTTAGGCACTACACCCTCGTCCTCTGGGATATCAACCTTGTGGATCCATATCCTCAGCCAATGTTGGTACCACTGGGGTTATAGGTTGGACCCCGATGGCATGTCGATTATAACTAGCTCCACAGTCTCAGTACAGTATTCAGAGTATGTTAGTTCAGGTTTGCATGTCCAAGTATTCAGATATCGGTTATTCAGATCATGTCAGTACATGTTTATGCTTGGTCTTACATTCTAAGTTTTACATGTTCATGTTTACATGATCAGTATTCATACATGATCCTTAGTGTAGTTTTACAGTATGTCCATCTTTACATGAGATGTACATACAATATTCATGTTTTACCGCTTCACAGCTTCAGTTCTACTTATTCTACAAAAGTAAAGATTTAAGAAACTAAGTGAAGTGATTCACAAGCTTATCAGATTATTTTTGTTACTCATGTTTTAAGATACTTTAGCTTTCATTTTATTTCAATCTCTTGGTGAGTCTATTTGCACTTAGCATGCATGTTTTAAGATTATGTACCTAATCAGTTTTACTTATTGAATTTACCTCCACCTCAACATATATGTTTATGTGCTACATTGTCTCATAAGGTAGGTACTACTGGTAGTCTACATATCATAATAAGACAGTTTGCAGCTTCCAGCCAGCAGGTGATGAGTTCTCCTATTTTGGGGACTCCAATAAGTTGTAAGTTTCGTAATTAATTTTGATTATTCATGTGTATTAATTTGTGGTAGTTGGAGGCATGTCCCATATATCTATAATCAGTAGAGTAGAGGCTTCATAGATAGTTAGTCAGAGTCATGAAATGTAAGTTTCAGTTCTCTTTTTAGTTTATTAGGTTTTAAACTTTATCAGTATTTTATTTATTTAGATTATATCATGATTATGTATCCACATAGAAAACTTAGATATTTTATATATTCCAAATCAATTGCTCAAGTATCACGCCAGTTCATGGGTTAGCTTGGGATCAATTGTGGTTCTAAGCACCATGTTACGACTAGGGGGTAGTCTCGGGTTGTGACAACTTCCCTCCAATTCAATTATAGGTGTATTTGGAAATTTGAAGGGAACCTTTAGGGTCTTATAATCCAAAGATGCATAGAACCAATGAAGATAATCCATCCTTAAGATAACATTAAAATCTACCATGTCAAGCTCTATCATATCCAGCAATGTCTCGCTATGAAAGATAGACCCCACACAACTCCTATAGATTTTTCTAGCAACTATAGAATCACCCACCAAAGTTGAAACAGAGAAGGGATCGAAAATATTTTTAGGACCAAAACCAAAATGCATAACCACATAAGGGGTTACATAGGATTGGGTAGAACCTAGATCAAGAAAGCAATAAACATCATGAGAAAAGAACTGTAATGTAACGCCCAACATTTTGGGTTACAATATAGACCATGATTCCGATGT
This sequence comes from Capsicum chinense, assembly GCA_026120095.1. NCBI lineage: Eukaryota > Viridiplantae > Streptophyta > Magnoliopsida > Solanales > Solanaceae > Capsicum > Capsicum chinense. Next base: position 27,453 of record JAPEIP010000224.1, read on the forward strand.
GTTGATAAATCCCGAAGCCGTAAATCCTATGCCAATACGGCACATTAATTTTTTGTGTAGCATGTGAATCCATTCTAGCTTGAATTTAGACCATAGGGTTCATTTGACTCAAGGACGAGTTGAAAACTACTTCGATCGATAAAGCTTAAGTGGACATTATAATTTGTGTCAACTTCTATTGACCATGACTCTTTGTATATGTTGAATTAGAAAGCCTACTATGTGTAAAATGATAGGTTTCCGAGTTAGCTTTCCAACGATACCAATTTTGCTAAAATCTGGCACCCGAGCAAGAAGTTATGGCCTTTCAAAGTAATTTGCATCGCCTAACCAATCGCACGGCCACTGGAAAGCGTAGGCGATAGCATAGGTAGCACCTATGTAAACATAGGCGATAACCTAGGCGGAGCCTATGTAAACATAGTTGATAGCCTAGGCAGCGCCTATGTAAAGGTTTTAAGTGACTTAAACACTCCGTTTTTGGGGCAAAATGGTCCTTTTCCACCCTTACTTAGCCCTAAACACAAAATTCAGTTCCAAAGACCCCAAAATACACCTTCATTCATCAAAAGTCCTTAAGGATTCTCCTTAGGGTTTCAAAATAAAAACTCAAGCAACTCAAGATTCAACCGGGGGTTTTAGAAACTAATTGCATATTTGGAATCCTCTCAACGTAGGCTTCAAGAAGCACCTAATATTTATAGTAATCGAGGTATGTGGGGTTATCCAAAAATCTCATGGGTGTAGTTTCACGAACATACATGCTTTTAAATGGGGATTTTCAATAAAATACTAAGAACTTGCTTTTATTATGATTTCTATGTCATTTTTTAAGGGTCATGGGAATTGTTTGCTTATATACTTCGATGGTTGAAACCATGCATATATGATTTGAGATTTTCCATGGAAGTTTGATAAATATGAATGATAGATTGCTTTCAAATTCCCATGATAATGTTTAGATACCCCATATTATATTGTAACCAACAAAAGAGAGCATGAATTTGAAATAATTATTGTCCACTACTTGTAAATGATGAAAACATCTTGATTTTTACATGATTATGCATATGTTGATGT
>JAPEIP010000224.1:46955-62892 GCA_026120095.1 Capsicum chinense
TCAATAATACTTAAAAAAAATCTTCTAAAACTACCATCTAGGCTATAGCCAACTGATATATACCATCCAACCTCTTCACAAACTATATAATCCTTTCAGACTCATTGGAGATACTAGTAGCTGAATACTTGGATAAGGTGTGAAAACATGCCTCTTACTCCACAATAGACATAGAGCCCTACTCCAATTGATCAAAATCATCACACATTTTATATCTCATACTATATGGCATAAACCTCTTCAAGAAGGCCTTAAAAATCTGAGTCTAAGTCACTAAAAGGTAAACCAAAAGGCCTACAACTAAAAAGCAACCTCCACAAATCCTTAGACATATCCGCCTACTGATCGGTAGCACAACAAACTTTGTGAGAATTAAGGGATCCAATATTATGTATATTCTAATGGAAATCTATTAGAAACTCATTGACATCCTCGCCAATAAATCCATTAAACTTGGGTGGACCCAAGCGAATAAACCTTTCAAATCTCTTCTAATCATCAGACATAGCTGTACCCAAAGTAACCAGAGGAATAGAAGTCTGGTAGGTAAAAAGTCCACACATGAGGTAACCATAGATAATGGATGTACCTCAGAAGCAAGAATACCATAAGTAAATGCTGGGACCAAGGGTGGAATATCACTCAAATTTAAAAAAGTGCTAGGTACACTCAGGGAACACTCTCCAAACGATTCAAGAGATGAACAAAAAGAATCTAAAGCCCTAGAGTATCTACTAGGATCCGTGGGACCTAAGATGGCCCCGCATCCCATACCTAATAATCATCTTTCAAATGGAAAGCTTCAGGTTTAAGAGAGTCATTCTTAGTATGTCCTTTAGCTGGGGTAGCTTCTCATGCCGGTCGTTTATGTCTGGGTCTACCACGACCCCTATCTCATATTTAAATTAGGGCTCCCATCTTGGGTACTGGTTCAACATATCTAGCCACTCTAGACCTAGTCCTCACCATCTGTGTTGAAAATAAGGGAATACAAATTTAGAACATTGGGTATGAACAACCCATATGATAAGGAATCAAATTAGAGAAATTTTTCATAAAGATATCTTATATTCTCTTGAAGATAGATACAGACGTCTACGTACTGATCCTGCTCTTACACTTATGAGATGGTGAACCTGGATGCTCTAGTACCAATTTGTCATGACCCAATGTCATGACTTGAACTAGGGCCTGGTCATGATGGGCATCCCAAGTCACACGTGGACCGGAGATAACCCCTTAATCTAATCCATCTAACACAACATGTCTTAGATTCAAATCAATTCCAAACATACAACAAGGTATGAGTTTAATTATTTAAAGACATCAAAGTATAATCATAATCAACACTATTGTGTATCGACATCAATGACAATGCAAATACTAGTTCTGATACTACTACCGACACTACCTACACCAACATTAGTTCGACAAAGTCTTTATCAAATACAAAGAGTATCCAGTCAGGAAATGCCCCTGACTATAGCCAAAACAAAGTCTAAACAAAGTCTGAAATATAGGAAATGATAACTATGAAATTAAGCCTTTTGAAGTATGGAAGCTCACCACTTTAATGTCAACTCACGAACCACTCAAATATCTAATCATTGTGCAAGAAAGGTAGAAGAAACTTTGGTCTTTGTATCACATGGGGATACCATATTTGGAGATGGTTAGTAGTTGGAATGCTAGTATGTAACTCTAGGAGAGAGGAATAAATTAATGCCAGCAGCTATCATTTAAAACTAAATCAAATCATCATATACAATCATAGATATATACACACACATATATACATATATATATATATATACACACATCTGTATATATATAATGCCGAGGTAAGCAACAAGGTTTAGCATAAACTTTAGAAACATTAACCTAGGTTGTGTAGCATAAGCTTCATATAACAAGGCACCCATGGGCTATATGGGCCCAACTATCCCCTAGATGGAAGGGTCTAGTTCATGTAACCGCATGAACCAGAGAATATCCATAACCGTATATGCCATTATTGGGGACTCGAACCTTCCGACATAATCAAGGTGACTTAAGCACCAATGTATACAATATGGGGGACTCGAACCTCTTATTTATATATCTATTCGGGGGCCTTGAACTTCCTGGTCATATAGATACACACATTGGCTAGCGTGGTTTCCAGTGTTAGTCCTCCGAACACTACTTTCATGTCCCGACTACACATCCCACTTTAAAACCTGATTAATTTTTTTTTACACATATGCACAACCATTAATCCAATTACTTACCAATGGCATCCTGTTGGTGTCATCATATCAACCCGACTTACAAGAGTATAATATGCCACAATTATTATTAGTTATCTTTGGGACTCGAACCCATTGTCTAAACAAAGACCTCTATTTAACTGAAAATTTAGGGAATCAAACCTATTTAGTCAATTAAACCACCAAGGTTATGATTTAAATAAATTTACGGTCATTAAGACCTTCATAAACCATTTACCAATCATCAATATTCATAGGACAATGCCATAGTTCAAAACATAATTCACATGTGGTAAGGTTCTTTTGATTGACATTTTCACAAATAAGTTGAGGGCATACCATAATCAAACCATTATTTAAGCCAAAACCATCAAGTTTAGTGTTAAACATAACCCTTTTCATAAAACCACAATTCCCAAGCACCCACATGTGTAAAACCATTATTGAAACATGTATAATCATAATTAGAAACATGAGAAAATAATACTCAGCATTATGCATTCAAACCCTCAACCATGGCTTTCAAAACCACCATTAATGAACCATGAACAATGTTTAAAACATATGATTTTTCTGAACTAACAATGAAGGAAGTGTAACATGCTTGAGTTACTAATATTGATAACGAGATTTTGATCATTAAGCCTATAGATGACCACCTTGAAGAAACCCTAGCCCAATCTTATAGAGAGGTTTTTAGAGAGTATTCAGAGAGTGTTTCAATCTTTTAAAGTGTAGAATAAGGAACCAAATATTGTTATAAGATATGGGGTCTTAAGGGCTTGGGGTGGGAATTATCCTAAATACCCTCAGCTTAAAATCTGTAAAAAGAATGCAGAAGGAAACGGTTGGATCACTTAATCATATCCACATTATACGAGTGGTTCCTTTAACTCGTATCTTGATTGGAAGTTGGAGACCACATTCTGTCCAACATATAATTCCTTTTCTAACTCTTACCATCATTATATGACTAGTACCCTTCAAGTCATACACTAATAGGATATCAAAGGCTAGACACTGGACAACATACGACTAGGGTCCTAGACTCGTATCCATACCATACGACTAGTATGGTAAGTCGTATGATCAATATAAGGCTCTAACTCATGAAATTTTTACAAGGGACAAAGCCTGGGGGATTTTAGTCTCCCATCTTAGGATTATTCGTTCTCAAATGATGGGACAAAGAGATAAAAGCATGATTTAGACTCCAACATCTCTACTCTTACCTTTAAGATAGAAAACAAAATACCAAGGAATTCAAAAATATCACCAACAAAGATAGGAGACAATATATTAACAACAACACATACCTCAAGCATGACTTTTCAAAATCAAAAATAGGAATGGATACTTGGACTTCATGTCCTCCTCAACTTCCCAAGTATCTTCCTCAGACTTTTGGTTCCCCCATAGAACCTTTACCGAAGCCACATCCTTAGTTCACAACCAAAGAACTTTCTGATCTAAGATCTGCACTGGGACATCCTCATAGGACAAAGAATCTAAAATACCACTGTTCTCTAAGGGAACAACCAACAAAGGATCACCTACGCATTTCGCAACATAGATACATAGAATACCAAATGAATGGAACTCATGCTAGAGGGAAAATCCAACTCATATGCAACATTACCAACCCTCATAAAAATTCCATATGGGATAACATCGGGGACTGAGCTTCCCCTTCTTTACAAATTGTATTACTCCCTTTATGGGAGACACCTTCAAGAACACCTAATCTCCAATCTCAAACTCCAAGTCCCTTCACCTCATATCCGCATAGGACTTTTGGTGACTTTGGGTGGTCTTAAGACTATTTTGAATTACTTTGACCTTCACCATATCTTGCTGAACCAAATTTGATATAAATATCTCAGCTTCACCCACTTCAAACCACCTAATAGAAGACCTACACCTCCTACTATGTAGTACCTTAAACGGGACCATGCTAATGCTAGAATGGTAATTATTGTTATAAGAAAATTCAATTAAAAGCAAATAGTTGAACCAACTACCACCATAGTCAATCACACAGGCTCATAATGTGTCTTCCAAAGTCTGAATAGTCCTTTCGACTTTCCCATCCGACTGTGGGTGAAATGCCGTACAAAGACTCACTTTAATCCCCAAACCACGCTGAAAAGAGTGCCAAAAATGCAATGAGAATTGAGCAAAGCTATTTGAAATAATTGAGATAGGTGCATAATGAAACTTTACAACTTCCTGAAGGAACAACTTTGCATAATCCTCAGTAGAATAAGTAGTCCTCACTTGCAAAATATAAGTGAACTTAGTCATCCTATCCACGATGACCCAAATGGAGTCACACTATTTTTGCAACTGCAGGAGGTCGATAATGAAACACATATTAATTATCTCCTATTTCCATACCGGTAATTCAATCTCTTAAAGTATCCCATCGGGCCTCAGGTGCTCCACTTTCACTTGCTGACACACTCTATACTTCGCCACAGAGTTGTCTAGATCCAGTTTTATGTTATTCCACCAATACATCTCCTTAAGGTCATGATATATCTTTGTTGAATTGGGATAAACCATATACCCCGATTCATGGTCCTCGACTAAAACCTTCCGTCAAAATAAGCCAAATCGAGAATGCACAACCTCTCTTGTACCTCATACCATTACCACTGATCTCAAAGGTTATCACCTTCTGCTTACCTACATCATCCTTGATTTTCATCAAGAAAGGATCCATTACCTACTTCTCTTTTATTTCCAAACCAAAAGATGATGGCACCACCTATTGCACCAATACACCACTATTCTCCAAGTCCAAGAGATAAACTCCAAGGTTATCCAAATGATATCCTTCACCACTTCTCGCTTATCGTTATCCACATGATCTAGACTCCTAATGGATAACCTGCTAAGAGCATCAAAAACTACATTAGCTTTACCTGGATAGTAGTAAAGACTCATATCATAGTCCTTCAGCAACTCGAGCCACCTCTTTTGCCTTAGATTAAGTTCTTTCTGAGTGAATATATACTGAAGGCTTTTATGATAAAAAAGATATCAACATGGATCCCATACAAATACTGACGCTAAATTTTCAATGCGAACACCACAACTAACAATTCCAAGTCATGAGTCAAATAATTCCTCTCATGAACCTGCAACTATCTAGAGGCATACGCAACTACCTTACCATGCTGCATCAATACATAACCCAAACCAACCTGGGATGTATCACAATAGACCTTAAATCCCTCTGTACCATCAAGTAGAGTCAACACTAGAGTTGAAGTCAACATATCTTTTAACTTCTCAAAGCTACCCTCGCAAGTATAAGACCACAAGAACTTCACCTTTTTCTGAGTCAACTTAGTCAATGGAGCAACAGTAGAAGAAAAACTCTCCATAAACCTTCTATAATACCTAGCTAAACCCAAGAAGCTTTGAATATCGGTAGGAGTTGTGGGTCTAGGTAACTTCTTAACCATAATAACTTTATGAGGATCCACCATAAACCCCTTACTAGACACGAAATGACCCCAAAAAGTTACAACATTCAACCAGAATTCATATTTAGAGAACTTAGCATACAACTACTAATCTTTCAAAGTCTACCATATAAGACAAATATGATTGTCATGATCCTCCTTACTCTTAGAGTACACTAAGATGTCATCAATAAAGACAATCACAAATAGGTCTAGAAATTGATGAAAAACCTTATTTATCAAATCCATGAATACCACGGAGGCATTGGTCAAGCCAAATGATATCACCAAGAACTCAAAATGACCATACCGGGTATGAAAAACTGTCTTAGGGATATCTACCTCTCTAATTTTTAACTAATTATACCCAAATCAAAGACTCAATCTTAGAGAAGAATTTGGCACCCTGAAGCTATCAAAAAGATCATTAATTCTCTAAATAGGATACTTATTCTTTATCGTTACCTTGTTCAACTACTAGTAATCAATATACATCCGAAGGGAACCATCCTTCTTATGCATGAATAACACCGGTGCACCCCACGAGGACACACTAGGATAGATGAAACCCTTGTCTAAAAGATCCTTCAACTGCTTCTTGAGTTCCCTCAACTCAACTGGAGCCATTCTATATGGGGGAATAGAAATAGGATGAGTGTTTGGGATAATATCAATACCAAAATCAATCTCCCTATTGGGAGGGACACCAAGAAGTCCATCATAGAAGACCTCATGGAATTCATTTACCATAGGAACAGTACGCAAAGAAGGACCTTCCAAGTTAGAATCTTTAACCTAGACCAGATGATCGAGACAACCTTTGAAAATTAATCTCTGAGCTTTGAGATATAACATAAACTTTCCCTTTAGGAGCTAGGGAACCACCCCTGACTCGATAAACGACTCATTTGGGAATCTAAACACGACCTTATAGGTTTGACAATCTAAAGATGCATCGCACGAGTGCAACCAGTCCATTCCCAAAATAATATCAAAGTCAACTATATGTAACTCTATTAAGTCTACCAGAGTTTCTTTACTACCAACAGATACCCCCTATAGATTTTTCCGAAGACCACAGAGTTTCTCACCAGGGTAAAAATAGAAAAATAGTCTGATAAACACTCAGGCAGAAACCAAAACTCACAGCCACAAATGGAATCACATAAGAGAAAGAGGACCCCAAATCAAGTAAATAATAAACATAATAGAAAAAGAGTTTAAACATACTAGTAACAACATCAAGAGATGCCTCAGACTCCTCACAAGTAGTGAGAGCATAAAGATGGTTCCGACCAGTGCCAGATCTAGAAGTGGCACCCTTTAGTGCAGGAGATGATGAAGAGGCAACAATAACCATGTTTGCCCCAAAAACTACTCTAGAGGGATAATCCCACTGCAGATCCCCAATCTGACCATACATAAACATCGGTTTCTCCCCATATCATACTAACTATGATGCGGTTGACCACAGAATCTACAAGGAGGATATGATAGAGCGAAATGATCCCCACCATTCTGAGATTGGCACCCTGTAACCTCCACCATGCTTAGAAAAATAATCATCTGATGGATTTAGGTAAGGAGTACTAGCCATTGAATAGGAGTTAGGAATCCCCTAGTTCTTCCTCTTAGGTCACTTTTTATTCTACTATTAGCCTCCATCCTATTCTAAAAATTGATACCTCTTACTTTGCCTCTCATCAATCTCAACCTATTTTTTTTTCCTCTTTGACCTGTTACAGTTACACAACTAATCTGGTGATGTCCATGTCCTTCATCAATAAGGCAACCTTACTCTTAAGAATCAACTCATGAGACAATCCCAAAGTGAACTTGCTTATCTGGGCCCTCATATTAAATACCAATTCCAAAGAATACTGAGACAACTGATGGAGTTTCAAAGAATACTCCTTAACTATCATTCTTTCTTACTTCAAGTTAACAAATTCCTCTACTTTTTCCTCCCTAAACTCCTGAGGAAAGAAAAGATCCAGAAACATAATAGAGAATTTATCCCTTAAGGCAGAACCAACATCCCAGCCTCTCGACTTTTACCATTCTTCGTACCACTGGTACGCCATATTTTTTAATTAGTAGGCAGGAAAATCCACACCTTCAACCTCTGAAGAAAGCATAACCTAAAAGATATTCTCCATTTCATCAATGAAGCTTTGATGATCCTCCTCAACCTTTGTACCAGTAACTTTGGAGGATGCAACCTCATAAATTGGCCAACTCTAGTGGCCTCGGACGAACCCATAGCAACATCAATAGGACCAGACTATTATGATTGAGATGTCACAAACTAAGTCAATAGGGTAATGGAGCTATGGACTCAGTATTTATAATATCCTCGGGAGGTGACTGAGTATGAGATTTACCCTCAAAAGTAGGATTAGTGGAGATAGGAGGAACCCTATAAGAACAATTAGATGCAACAACCCTTGACTGGGTATGGACCATAGAATTTGGACGAACTCCGTCCACATTGTCCCCAGATAGGACAGAAGAGTTTACATTAACATCAAATCTTCTTGGAGGCATGATCTGAAAGATGAGAAAACAAAAATTAGAAGAATCCAAGACCTTAGACTCTATAGCTCAAAATTAAGACAAGAAGAAAGAAAAATATTCCTAAATATCACATAGCCTCTCAGTTATAAGTATGGAGTGCTACACATCCATAAAAGAGACTCTACTTAATATGACTTTGTCAAACATCTAATGACACCAAACCTAGGCTCTAATACCTATTTTTTCATGACCTAAACTCAGGCCTGGCCGTGAAGGACATACCAAGTCCCACATGGACTAGAGATCGCCCCCAAAATCAAAATCCAATCTATCGAACACAACACATCCAAGAGTCAGATTATTTTGGAACATACAACAAGGTATGAATTTAATTATATAAAGACATCAAAGTATATTCATAATCAACACTATTAGGTTTTAGAATCAATGTAACACCCCAAAATCTGATTCTTGAAATGCCACACAGTTCTGGGAACTACAAGTAGCCCTGAGCTAACCCTAACTGCTTTCTATTAGCTCTGAATCTCAAAATAGAGAAACATAAATATACAATACTGACAATGCAAAAAATTATGGGTCATATCTACCTTTGATCCAAAGAATTTTAGTGGATTCATTCTCATAAAATCTCTGATTCTGGCTGAGGCTAAGTCCCCATCTTGCTGAGTTAGGGTTGCTGCCTGATGGTTACCCCAAATATTTGCTATCATTTCTTAGGCTAGCGCCTGAAAGGTAGCTTAAAACTCTACATATGATACATTCTCATTCGAAGGATCTGCGGGCTAAGGTGGCTGGTTATCATTTGTACAGGCATTAGCTCTATGAGGAGGCATATTTTGTCATAAAAGTGCATAAATTAATAGAAGATAAAGATAACTGTAAGCACAATAGATTATGAAAGAAAAAGAAGATTTTTCTTAAATGCTCCATAGCCTCTTGCTCATAGATGTGGCGCGCTTCACACCGATGATCAAGACTCTACGTAACATAACTTGTCTGACTCCCTAGGACTCCCTAAACCTCAGGCTCTAATACTAAGTTTGTAACACCTTTAACTTTTGATTCTCAGAACACCACACAGTGCTCCAAACTACAAGTAGTCCTGAGCTAACCATAGCTGCTTTCTATTATCTTTGAATCTCAAAAAAGGGAAATATGAATATACAAAACTAAAAATGCAAAAAAATATCTGAAAAGTTTGAGTATATCTAAAAATACTAGTCACATTATAAGACCATGCAAAATTCTCTCGTAGTCTGAGCCTTAGAGTATGTTCAGTAAAGTGTCAATTCAGCCCTAAAAGGTTGAGAAGTGTCTTCCTAAGTAAGAAGTATTGTGAACTATGCAGATCATGTAGAGCATTAAATAAGCTTTCCATCGATACCAAATTTTCCCAAATCCAACACTCGAGCGAAGAGTTAGAGCCATTTTACTGAGACAGTGTGCCGCCTGGCACTTTAGAGGGTCGCAGAGCCATCCAAAATGGAAATTGTCAAATTCCAGTGAGCCTCCACAATTATGGCATATCGTGCCAAGGCTTAATTTCAGAGTTATCAATTTCCAGTGCACCAACGCGATTCCACCATGTCGTGGTGCCTTTCTAGTTCATAACTAAGGTGGCAATGCAAGTTCCACCGCGTCGCGCCACCAACCAGTTTTCCAATTGTCCAATTTCTAATGAGCTGGCGTGATTCCACCACGTCACACTAGTATGTGAAATTGGGATTTTCAAATTCTATTTTTAAATTTCAAGGACTAATTGGTAATTTCCTATAGCCCTAAACTAGTCTATATAAGGGATCTATACCCTAGATAACGTAAATACTTCATTATTCATCAATTTTTCCCCAAATAAAAATATTTTCTCGCTCAAGAAGTCAAGAACCCTAGCCAAGAAATAAAGAATGAGCCTAAGGATTTCTTCAAGAACCTTCAAGAAAGAGTCTTCTAAGTATGCAGATGTTGATTCTTGGGTCCCTTTTACCTAAGAAGCTCAATAATCCTTTTCACAATTCAAAGCTTCTTATGTTTATGAGTTTTCATGATTCATGTAAATTGAAATTGAAGTTCATGCTATTATTGAGTTTTAATTTATGTTTGTTTACAAGGTTTTCAAGATTTGACCCTAGTATATGATATTCATATGTTGTTTATGATAAAACATCTTCAAGTTGTTTGTTAAGTGATATGTTTATGTCAATTAAGTGTAGAAATTATTGAATAAGCAAAGCATGCTCCCCATATGTTCGATAAAATGCTTATGTGAAGAAATTAGAGCCATTATAGCATGATGACTAGAAATCCCCAATTGTTTGCAAGCCCATGTATGCCAAGTGTTTTTTGAAAACCCTTAGTGAATGAATTATGGCATGATAGCATGAAATCCCCCAATTCTGTGTTCTTAATACATGCTAAGTATTTGATCCAACACCTTGTTGAATGGAGTATAAGTCAATAACATGCCTCCCTATATTATCACATATTTATATTTCTAAATGCTTGAAGAGATTATTTAGTAATTGTGATAGTGAGTGAGTGTCTATGGTCTTGATTATTCAAGAACGACTATGTTTTACTTTTATGTTATCGAGTCCTGGGTGTATTTATACCGGACAATTTAGCTGCAGTCTAGAGCCAGTATTAGTTTTCATGATAATCTCAGTCAAGCTACGACTCTCAAAACTCAGTGAGTTATAGAACTCTGTAATCTCAGACAGATATAGAACTTAAGAAATCTCAGTAATCTCAGTATCACTAGTATTCTAGCCTTAGTTCAGATCTAGTAGTATTCAAGTGTTCAGTTCAAAATTTAGTATCATACAGTCAGATAACAAGATTCAGTAGTACTCCGTCAGATTTGAAACCAAGTGAATTCAGCGTAACTCAGTCAGATCATTTAATAAATATGATCAGTAATAGATTCAGCTCAGTTTAAGCATAGTTAAGAATTAGTTTAGAGTCTTTTAGTTGGGAGTAGAAGCTAGCACCAAGTGAGTGCAGGGATGGCAACTCCCTATTAGAGAGACAGAGTCGTTAGGAGAAACCCTGAACTCCAGAACTACGTAGCCAGCGTAGGAGCATGAGTCACCCGTTAGAATAAGGATTGGCTATTATACTACCTTAGGCCTGACTTTTTGTGAGGGTCACCCGTTAGAGAGGCTTGACCAGAGTATATATTTTTACCCGTGGCACGGTATTAACACCATTCCAGCTAGGGTTACAGGTTGGATCTCACAAGTTTAAATTTGGGGCATGTCAATTAAGTGAGAACTTCCACAGTTGTAGTTTCAGTATCAGTCTTCAGAGTAGAACTTAGAAATCAGGACTGTCAGATACAATCACCTATCTTAGTAAGAAACACAGATAGTTCTATAGATTTATGGACCACCCACTAGATAGGTATGGTCCCCCATAAAGTTATTCAGTTGAGTAATTTCATTATCAGATTTAGAGATCACCCATTAGATAGGCCTGATCTCGTTCTCAGATTCAGTTGAGTAATCTCATTATCAAATTCAGAGATTACCCGTTAGATAGGCCTAATCTTATTTTATATTTAGTTGATTAATCTCATTATCAGATTTAGAGATCACCCATTAGAAAGGCCTAATCTCGTCCTTAGATTTAGTTAAGTATTCTCATTATCACATTTAGAGATCTTTCGCTAGATAGGTTGGATCTTAGACGTAACCTTTTCTTATCATTGATAGTAGATTCAGGGATCATCTGTTAGAGAGGTTTGATCTCAGATTCGGTCAGTCGAGAGTAGTAAGCTCAACTTTCACTCATTGATATGAGTAGATTCAGTTAATCAACTTCAATATTTATCAGTTTTCGAGATCACTTACTAGATACAACTGGTCTCAATTTCAGTACTCAGTTTTCTATATCAGGAGATTCAGTTGTTCAGTATCTTAGTATTAGTAGTGATTTCAGATATTAGTAAATCAGTATCCGAGTTTTAGTATTTTGAGTTGTGATGTTTTCAGTTATGGTTTGTGCATTCATGCATATGTCCTCATTCAGTATTCTCATGATTATTCAGTTAAGTAATTGTTTAAGCATAAGCCCTTGCATTTAGCCTTACCTCATCTTCATACTCAGTACATTCCCGTAATAAGGTATTTATGGTATGGTGTTTTAATTGACACCATAGGTTCAGAGGCATGAAATTCTTATTTCCCCTAGCAGCTCAGTCCCAATCAGTAGCAGTAGACGTAACCGTGAGTCCTCTTCATTTGAGGATGATCCTTATTTTATTATAGTATCAGATTTAGTTTATTTTTAGTAGACGGAGCTAGTTGGGGACATGTCCCATCAACTCCACAGTTATGATAGTTTAGAGGTTTTTTGGACAGATGTATTAGTATTTAGTTTTCAATTTTGAGTATTCTAGATATTTTGAACTTTATGGCCAGTGTTTGCCAGTTTTTTGTATTTATTATAGATATTATGCAGTACTCAGGCATAGATATCAGTAGAGGGTTAGCTTGTGGTCCTTTGAGATTATGAGCACCGTGTGACATTCCGTTCCAGAAAATTGGGTCGTTACACACATCAACTGATAAAACAAATACTGAAAGGTCTAAATATGACATCTTGAAATCTAAGACTGAATCTAGTAGTCCGACAAGCCTCTACTAACTGAATCTACAGAGTCACTGGGATAGGCCCCAACTGACACAGACTTTCTAAAAAGAGTAATGAAAATATTTACTAATAACTCGAAATCTAAATAGCAAAGTCTTAGAACTAAGAGGACTCACCAACTGTAGGGATGTAGATGAGATGCTAAAAAATTACTCTCATTGAGACTGAGCACCTGAACCTACATTATGAGACAATGTAGTACACTGACGTATATATGGATCAGTACTTTGATGATGTACTGAGTATATGGGGGTGCATTCAATAAGTAAACAATATCATCATAGTTTATAGAAAACATCATGCATGCTAAATATAAATGACTTACTTAAGCTTGAGTAATCTAAAATCTGAAAGTCAAATCATGAATAATAAAACATGCAATCTAAATTTTGTGGGCCATTATACTTAGTTCTGAAATCTATATTCTTTTCTTATTCTCAAATCATATAGGCTAAATAAAGTCTGAAACTTATTTTGCATGTCTTAAAGCTTCAAATCAATTAAACTATTTTAAGAGCAGGGGACATCTATTTGGGAGGTTCTTCTAAGAGACATACACCATGTGAGCATCCATGGAGTCCCACGACTAGAAACCATTAGGTAGGGCTGTTCTACCCTTGCCATCAGAATGGAACAATCTAATCTGAGTGATCATAATCTAAGTCATCCACATAGAAGTAAGAATAATCTAAAAATTTATACCTACAGTGGTACGTAGTTATGGGGTGTGAAACCTTGGTAAAACACCCAACTTGGTGCTAAATACTACTCCCAATCTTATGCTCAAAATGTTAAGAAATTCACTTTAAATGTAATCTGATGATTTATAATAAAACCAGCTGTAAATCTTTAGAGCTAAATCTGTAAGTCTAAATCTGAAATATGGATTTCATATCTATTCTGAGTCCAAAAGGTCAAATCTTTATCTAAAATCTAAAATAATCTAGTCATGAGGTGCTTATAGAACAAACAATCTTGAAACAACAATCTTTAAATGAGGTCTAATGACCCAAGCATCAATCTCATGTTAAAACATCGCAAAATTCATACTTGGTAATGTAAACATTCATAAATCATCTTAAAATCTGGAAATCTCAACAAGATACATGGAAATATAAATATAATCATGTGATTCAACTTTTAAATCATGGGAAATCCCACAGCCTTGTAAATAATGATAATGGGTGCAAGCCCATGCATGCCAAGTGTTTTTTGAAAAGCCTTAGTGAATGAATTATAGCATGATAGCATGAAATCCCCCAATTATGTGTTCTTGATGCATGCTAAGTGTTTGATGCAACACCTTGTTGAAAGGAGTATGAGTCAATAACATATCTCCCTTTATTATCACATATTTATATTCCTAAATGCTTGAAAAGATGCTTTAGTGATTGTGATGGTGAATGAGTGTCTATGGTCTTGATTATTCAAGAATGGTTACGTTTTACTTTTATGTTATCAAGTCCTGGGGATATTTATACCCGATAATTTAGCTGTAGTCTAGAGCCAGTGTTAGTTTTCATGATAATCTCAGTCAAGCCACGACTCTCAGAACTCAGTAAGTTATAGAACTCTGTACTCTCAGACAGATACAGAACTGAAGAAATCTCAGTAATCTCAGTATCACTAGTATTCTAGCCTCAGTTAAGATCTAGTAGTATTCAAGTATTCAGTTCAAAACTTAGTATCATTTAGTCAGATAACAAGATTTAGTAGTACTCCGTTAGATACAAAACTAAGTGAATTCAGCGTAACTTAGTCTGATAATTCAAGAAATATGATCAGTAACAGATTTAGCTTAGTTTAAGTTCAGTTAAGAATCTGTTTAGAGTCTTTTAGTTGGGAGTAGGATCTAGCACCGAGTGAGTGCAGAGATGACAGTTCCTCATTAGAGAGGTAGAGTCGTTAGGAGCAACCCTAAATTCCAGAACTACGTAGCCAGCACAGGAGAAGGAGTCACCCGTTAGAATAAGGATTGACTATTATACTACCTTAGGCCTAACTTTCTGTGAGGATCACCCGTTAGAGAGGTTTGACCAGAGTAGAGATTTTTATCCATGGAACGGTATTGACACCTTTCCAGATGGGGTTATAGGTTGGACCCCACAATTTCAAATTTAGGGCATGTCAGTTAAGTGAGAACTCCCACAATTGCAGTTTCAGTATTAGTTTTCAGAGTAGAACTCAGAAATCAGGACTGTCAGATACAGTCACCTATCTTCGTAAGGAACTCAGATAGTTCCATAGATTTATGGACCACCCACTAGATACGCCTGGTCCCTCATAAAGTTATTCAGTTGAATAATCTCATTATCAGATTCAGAGATCACTTATTGGATAGGCCTGATCTCATTCTCAGACTCCATTGAGTAATTTCATTATCAGATTTAGAGATTACCCGTTAGATAGGCCTGATCTCATTTTCATATTCAGTTGATTAATCTCATTATCAGATTTAGAGATCACCTATTAGAAAGGCCTGATCTCGTCCTTAGATTTAGTTAAGTATTCTCATTATCACATTTAGAGATCTTTCGCTAGATAGGTTTGATCTCAGACATAACCTTTTTTTTATCATGATAGTAGATTCAGGGATCATCTGTTAGAGAGGTTTGATCTTAGATTCGGTCAGTCGACAGTAGTAAGCTCAGCTTTCACTCATTGATATGAGTAGATTCAGTTAATCAACTTCAGTAGTCATTAGTTTTCGAGATCACTTACTAGATGGGACTAATCTCAATTTTAGTACTCAGTTTTCTATATTAGGAGATTCAGTTATTCAGTATCTCAGTATCAGTAGTGAGTTCAGATATTAGTAAAGCAGTATCCGAGTTTTAGTATTTTGAGTTGTGATGTTTTCAGTTATGGTTTGTGCATTCATGCATATGTCCTCATTCAGTATTCTCATGATTATTCAGTTAAGTAATTGTTCAAGCATAAGCCCTTGCATTTAGCCTTACCTCATCTTCATACTCAGTACATTCCCATACTAACGTCTTTGTGCTATGGTGTTTAATTGACACCATA
>JAPEIP010000224.1:63361-76375 GCA_026120095.1 Capsicum chinense
CCTCTAATAACTGAACTAGAGAGTCACTGGGACAGGCCCTAGCTGAAACAGACTGTCTGAAAAGAGTAATAAAGACATTTACTGATAAATGGAAATCTAAATAGCTAAGTATCCGAACTAAGAGGACTCACCAACTGCAGGGATGTAGATGAGATGCTCAAAAATTACTCTCACTGAGACTAAGCACCTGAACCTACATTATGAGATAATGTAGTACACAGATGTATATATGGATCAGTACTTTGATGATGTACTGAGTATATGGGGGTGCATTCAATAAGTAAACAATATTATCACAGTTTATAGAAAACATCATGCATGCTAAATATAAATGACTCACTTAAGCTTGAGTAATCTAAAATCTGAAAGTCAAATCATGAATAATAAAACATGCAATCTAAATCTTGTGAGCCATTACACTTAGTTCTGAAATCTATATTCTTTTCTTATTCTCAATCATATAGGCTAATCTGAAACTTATTTTGCATGTCTTAAAGCTTCAAATCAATTAAACTATTTTAAGAGTAGGGGACATCTGTTTGGGAGGTTCTTCTAAGCGACATACACCATGTGAACATCCATGGAGTCCCACGACTAGCAACCGTTAGGTAGGGCTGTTCTACCTTTGCCATCGGAATGAATCAATCTAATCTGAGTGATCATAATCTGAGTCATCCACGTAGAAGTGAGAATAATCTAAAAATTTGTACCTACGGTGGAACGTAGTTCTGGGGTGTGAAACCTTGGTAAAACACCCAACTCGGTGCTAAATACTACTCCTAATCTTATGCTTAAAATCTTAAGAAATCCACTTTAAAATTAATCTGATGGTTTATAATAAAACCACCTGTAAATCTGTAAAGCTAAATCTGTAAGTCTAAATCTGAAATGTCGATTTCATACCTATTCTGAGACCAAAAGGTTAAATTTTTATCTAAAATCTAAAGTAATCTAGTCATGAGGTGCTTATAGCACAAACAATCTTGAAACAACAATCTTTAAATGAGGTCTAATAACCCAAGCATCAATCTCATGTTGAAACATCTCAAAATTCATACTTGGTAATGTAAACATTCATAAATCATCTTAAAATTTGGAAATCTCAACAATATGCATGCAAATATAAACATAATCATGTGATTTGACTTTTAAATCATGGGAAATCTCATAGCCTTGCAAATAATGATAATGGGTATAAACCTTAACTTGAAATTTATGGGAAATCATATAAATTGTAGTAAATTTGTAATAAAAATAAAGTTTTGGGCATAAGGATAAAAGATTTATCCTTGTTCTAACAACTAGATGCTAAGACTTGAGCTTGGATCTCTATTGATGCTTTGGACATGAATTCTTAATGCTCTTGTATTGGGAATCCTCAATCTTGAATCATCTTAGAGAATTAATGGAGGAATTTTGGGTTTTCTTGGAGAGAAAATATGAGCCTTAGGGTTTTGATTGTGAGAGAATGATGAATAAAGCATAAATTTCTTTGAAATTTGATAAATATTATATTTTTGGACGGATTTGGGACTGGGTACTTTACCAAAATACCCCTTTTAAACTCATAAATGGAACTGGGAAAAAAATAAAATTTTGTGAACTGGGTGGCCACTACGATGCGCCCTAATTGCGGTGGCTCACTAGAAAAAAGACGACTAGGAATTGGGTTCCCTCCGCGATGCACCACCATTGCGGAGCCCCTATGTTTTCCATTTCGACCACTGGCGCGATTCGCTAGTATTTTGGAGTGACACTGGAAATTTCCAAATGGAAAATTGGTCCTCTCCGTGATGCACCAAAATTGTGGAGTCTCACTGGAAATTGATAATTATGATTTTATGTTTCTCCACGATGCTCTAAGGACCCAAATCACGGTGTTTTACGATTGGAAATTAAAATAACCATAATTTCTTACTCGGTTATCGGATTTAGGCAAATTTTATATTATTGGACAACTTATTAAATTTCCCATACAATGGTAGGTCTAAATCTAAAGAATTACACACGAAATAATCAATATTCATTTTGGAATCTCTCTCTTAACCTTTTAGGGACGAATCTAAGCTAAGAAAAGTTCGGGGTATTATAGTGAATGCCAATACCAATACCAATTCTGATACTACTATCGGCACCGCCCATACCAACAGTAGTCTGAATTAGCCTCTAATCAAATCCATAGAGCATCCAATCGGGACATGCCCCAGACCATAGCCAAAACTAAGTCTAAACAAAGCCTAAAACATAGGACATAAAGACTATAAAATAAAGCCTTCCAAAGTATGGAAGCTCACCACTTTATTGTCAACTCATGAACCACTCGAACACCTGATCACTATATAGGAAAGGTAGAAGGAGCTTCGATATCTGTATCAATGGGATACAACGTCCAAAGATGATTAACGATTGAAGTTCTAGCATGTAAAAAGAGTGACTCAAACCTCCCAGCATAATCAAGGTGAATTAAGAACCAATGTATACAATATTGGGGACGCGGCCCTACATTTCATATATTCATTCGGGGGACTCAAATCTTCCGGCCATATAGACACTCGCACCGGCTAGTGCGGTTTCTAATATTAGTCCTTCAGACTCCACTTTCATGGCCCTGCTACATATCCTGCTTTAAAGCCCAATTAAAATATTTTTAGACATATGCATAACCATTAATCGAACTACTTACCAAAGGCATCCCATTGGTATTATCATACCAACATGACTTGCAACCATACAACATGCCACAATTATTATTAGTTAACTTTGGGACTCAAACCCATTGTCTAAACAAAGACCTCAATTCAATTCAATATTTAGGGACTCAAACCCATTCAGTAAATTAAACCACAAGGTTACGATTTAAATCAATTTATGGTCATCAAAACCTTCATAAACCATTTACCAATCATCAATATTCAAAGTCTAATGCAATAGTTCAAAAACAAATTCATATGTGACTAGATTCTTTTTATTGATGTTTTTACAAATAGGTTGAGGGAAACCATAATCAAACTCTTATTCAAACCAAAAACCATCAAGTTTAGGGTTAAACATGACTCATTTCATAAAACCACAATTCCCAAGCATCCACATGTGCAAAACCATTATTGAAATATGTATAATCATAATTAGAAATATGAGAAAACAATACTCAAAATTATGCATTCAACCCCTCAACCATGGCTTTCAAAACCATTATTAATGAACCATGAATAATGTTTAAAGCACATTATTTTTATGAACTAACAATGAAGGATGAGTCACATGCCTGATTTACGAAGATTCATGGAGAGATTTTGATCCTTAAGCCTCTATTACCACCTTGAAGAAATCCTATCCCAATCTTTTAGAGAGGTTTTTAGAGAGTGTTTCAATTTTATAAATTGTATAATGAGAGACCAAATAGTGTTATAAGATATGGAGTCGTAAGGGCTTGGGGTAGGAATTATTCAAAATACCCCCAGCTTAAAAGATGTAAAAAAAATGCAGGAGGGTACGGTTGGACCCCTCAACCTGTATCCATATCATATGAGTGGCGCCCTCAACTCGTATCTTGATCAAAAAGTTGGACAACATATTCTTTCCAACATATGACTCCCTTGCCTAGCTCATACCATCATCATACGACTAGTGCCCTTCAATTCATACCCTACGCAGAACATTAAAGGCTAGATACTGGACAATATATGGTTTAGATACTACCTCTCGTATCAAGAACATATGACTAGCATGATGTCTTATTATACCAAGAACAGAACTTAGCTAATATGACACTGAACAACATATAATTAGTGTCCTCGACTCGTATCCACACCATGCGACTAGTATGGTGAGTCGTATGATCAACAGAAAGCTCAAACTTACAAAATTTTTGCAAGGGCCAAAACCTGGGGCGTTTCACTCAAAATAAGGTCATGATGACTCTTATCGTGGCCTAGACTTAATTAGTAAGACGATCACACAAAGGAAAGAAATATGAAATAAATAAGGCAATAAAGTGAAATGATACTTCTAGAACAAAGCCAAGTCATGTATATATAAAAGAAAAGGATAGAAATCCAAGCAAGACACCAAAACCATCCCAAAATTTAATGTCATAAGTTAGAGCATCTAATAATATAAATCAAATATGAAGTGAATGATCTATCATTGAAAATGAAAATAAAAACATCTAGATAGATAAGAAGAGGTCTAGGGCCGACTCTAAAGATAGAGAACAACCGTATCTCAAATATAACCAATCGACAACATGATCGAAACCTCTACATGTCGTACTCATGCTAGGATTTGCCCTAAAAGGGCATAATAGAGATGATTACATTCCACTTGTGCTTAGTAGGTATCATGGCCTGACTGAGTAAAGTAGAAACTAATTTAAGTAAAGAAAATTATGAGCACATCACATATAAGTAAAAATATCCCAAATGGTAGCTCACACCTTCTCCACTAGCATTTTTAATAAAATATTGAAATAAATAACACAAATATACATAAAAAGTAAACACACATCAAAGAAACTAAGGAATCATAAAAAAAATGCATATACAATGAAATAAAATGGTGAAAATCATCACATGACTTTCTATATATACCTATCAAGATCGCAACTCCTAAGATAGGATCCATGTGGGGTTCACAATCCATAAACCCTCAAATCTAAAACCTCAACCTACCTCTTCAGCTCGTGTTCATAGAGAGGGTTTTATAAAATATCTTTTTTCTTTAAAAAATAGTATTCCTCAATGGTACCAGTATCTCATAAATGTATATGCATGAAATAAGGATGTAATTCTCACAGTCAAATCAATATGAAGATATCTAGTCCATCCAATACAAATATATAAGTGAGCCATAAATTAACTCAATATGTGCATTATTCATGACTACTAACTCTAATTTGACAAATCAGAATAAATATGTTTGTAAGATGTCATTTGTATCATATCAAACCTAAACTCAGGCATTTCTATCATGATAAAAGTAACTTGTAGTGGCATACCGTGCACATAAATTATAGTTTTCTAATAATGTGGCAAAAAGAATAAAATATGACAATCTTAATTTTGAGCAAAGTTGTAAACAATATTACGAGAAATTTCAGGGCTACGATATTTATCACAATTGTGTTTAGAATTTTTCATCTCAATGAATTTTATTTCTCAGATTACCAGTTTCGAGGTTAGGTGTGTGATTCAAGAATAGTCATTCTCTAAATCACATATTCAAAATAGTCTCACAACTACTTTATTGAGCGGGAATGTGAGTCTGATTCAAATGCTTTAATATTTTTATCATGTTTATATCCAAACAAAGAAAACTAGGTATATTGCTATCCTAGTAGAAAATCAACCCTAAATTTAGTAAGAGATGATTTTATTTCTCACATTCTTTATCCTATCATTACATTCCCATGCTCAGTTCATGCAAGAATTATCCATTTATTCTAATGTAATGATAGGATAAAGAATGTGAGAAATAATTATGTTCTATCGATAACCCCAGAAAAGGGTATTATCTACTTATAGTCCAAAGAAAAACACAAGAATCAATATTAATCATACAAAAATATAATGTAGTTGAGTTACAAGAAGAAGAACCCTCCAAAAAACCCTTGTGCTATCTATTTTTTCTCTAAAAATTTGTAAACATGATATAGGTCTTCTTTGGGGTACTTGTAGAGGTGGACCCCTTTAAAACCCAAGTCCATTAGAAGTTATCTAAAATTGATGAAACTCTGTCTATGCAGATCTCCGTGGAACATCGTCCATCACAAAGACATAAGATATGCACTGGCCTATCTCCAAAGATCCTAGCTGCATAGCTCGATGTTTTCTTTGGCTATAGGACTATCCTCGCATCCCATATCATGCATGTGCATACTTCTCCTATTATTTTGGTTTCTTTCTAGCCTTATTTTATACCAAAACATGCTAATTATATTTTGTAGTTCATGTATATCAATATAGCACAGGGTACAAGCAAATATACACATTTGTTCTCAAGACTAAGATAAAATATGTATAAAATATTGCATTTGGGCATATAAATATGCCCAAGATCACCACCCCACACTTGAAGCCTTGTTCAACATCGAACAACTCTTTACACTCATGTACAATAAACAAGAATTTAACATCACTAATTGAAACAAGATACTCAAGCCAAACCCTCAACAACTAATATGAATAACAAGCTTTGCAACTAGCATTTCACCGTGCAACTTTGAAAACATGAATAGCTATTCAACACCTCCTAACCTCGAGAATTGAATCTACAAAGTTAGAAAACTAATGCATATTACTTAACTAAGAAATCATTTAAGTCACCGATCTATCATTAAATATGTGCCCTTACAACAAGAGATTTACCCAATATCACTCACGAAAGTGCAATTCAATATAAGATTCGGTATAAAAATAGAAACATGGTCACTCACAAAGAATTCACATGCAATATTAGGATGACCCATAGGCTTGAACTTAGTGTAGTATGATAGCGCCCAAGTGCACACGCAAGTGTACGTGGTTTAATCAAGTAGTAACGTAGCCTAATAAAAGCCAAGTATCGATCCCACAGGGACTTGATTAAACAATGATTCAATTCTAGTTCACAGTTTAGATTAATTCGGTGCAAGAGTAACCAAATAGAGAGTTTGAAAATTGTAAATTAAAACTAAAATAAATATTTTGTAAATTAAATTCGTGAAACAATCAATGAAGTAAAGCCTAGGCTTAAAGAACTTTGAAGAATCATACTATGTTATTGAACTTCATTCGCTAATTTTCTTATCTTGGTTGTTGATTTGTAGGGTTAATTACATGATCATGGTTTTCCAACCTCTAACCTTTTACCTAATATGGACATTACAACTACATCGTTGAGCGTGGATTGAAGAATCCAATTAAGTGAATTAAAGCTATCATCCTACGTTTGAATCAAGTAAGGCATCTAAGTACATACCTGTCCTAGATACTAATTTGAATTCTTTATTATATAAAAGAATACAAATCCTACTTTGTTTATTCCCATGTTCTATCTCGATATTCTCTCTTCCGTGATCACAAGGTCAACAATATATGTATTTTATGGGTCATCAACCCGTAAAATAATTAAAATAAGAATAAAAAAAGAACCAAATATGATAAGCAAATCCAATGAAATTAATCCAAAATAATAGTACTCATGTTCTTGGCTTTAACCCCAGAAAAGGGAGTGTTTAGCCAATAATATTCATAATCACGATCGAAATAATTGAATACATGTTATAAAAAATTAAAAGCTAAATAAAAAATTATTAAACCTAAAAATAGTAGCAGCCGCCTCACAATTTTTGTCCATGACGTTCACCTCCGTGTAACCAAGATCAACGCTTTAAATAATAATCCCCCCTCCCCCCCAGCTATCCAAGATACGTGTGTATATATATTCTTTTAATCCCAATCCTTGTGGAATTTAATAAGATGCACATAATCAAAGATATTCCCATAATTGACCAACATTCCCACAATTGGAAATATACCTAACCAAACCATCTATAAGTGGGATTATTGTGCAATATTGGAACGGTGGGAATAGAGCATACATCACATGTAGTAGTGCACAGAAATAGAGGGTGCGGCGCACGCTCATCGCGTGCACCCACTAGAATTGTATCCAAAATTTTGGTTATGTCTTTATAGTCCCATCTTTCATCCCTTATCTTGTGGTGTATTTTCCATGGATTTTCATCCTTTATATCATCATTATATCACCGTATTCAGATCATAAAGCTTCCTACATAATCATACACCACAAATTAGAGATCATAACTACACAATGTTCTCAACAACGAATCAAAACAAGAGCTAAGATAAGGCTAATTCGCAATGATCTTCAACTTTATATTTCGACTCTTGACTTATTCAAATTAAACTTTGTACCTTAAAAACAAGTTATTCTACTCAAAATTACACATTTAAACCATTTGGAACAAATTAAACACATTATAATCAAACGAAACCAACTAGACACGCAACTAGCTCAAGCTAGTAAAACTAATTTTCTCGATGGAACTCTAAATGACTCAATTAAGTACAAACTTATTTGGAAAATACGTTGAACCTTGTAATCAAATGCTTTTTTATATTATATTAACATATAAAGAACACGGATTATTATCAAAACAAGGCTAAAAAGACTAGAATAGTAACACTAGAATACAAAAATACACCCAACATCATAGTAAACTAATATAAGAATATCAAAGCTCAAGATCACGTAGGACTTTGAGGGTTGTAATGTAGACTAAGGGACGTGTAGAAACTATTGTGGGTATAAATAGTGACTAACTTCCCCAAGCACTTTAATACATTATACTTTCATTCAACTTATCTTCAACCAACCTATTTTCCACCATTATTATATTCAGGACTCTCTTTTATTTTGCCCCATCTCTTTAATCCATCTTACACATCTTTTAGTAGGGAGATTTTTCCAATACACAATTTACTTCATTTAGTCAATTTTTCTTTTCATTAAATTATTCCTCACAAACAACTCATAAACCTTTTTCAACACACCAATAGCTATTCATTTTTTGGGCTTCAAATTAAGTTATTCCTTTTTTAATTTACACTTCTTAACAACGTACTTTTTTTAACCAAAGTGCTTAGAAGTTTTGGATCAAATTATAGTCAATTAAAAGAAAGGAACAAGATACACATGAGGCTACCAAGAAAAAGATTAAAGACTCAACAGGGATAAATAAGATCATACATAACGGGTAGATAAAGTACAATCTCAAACATGGACACCAAAGAAATCCCTATATAGTCTCCTACATACAAATGGATCATGTTTAAATCAAGACGGATCTTTGTAAATTCTCAATCAAGGAATAACAAGAATTCAAAATTAAGCTAAAATTATAAAAGAGTCATATAAATGAGCCAGCTATGTGTAACAAAAGTGGCCATTCAACTATTACAACATGCCTTCAAATTAACCTAACTTTTATCATGTAGTTATGTGGCCTAAAAAGAGCACTTAATATCAAAGTAGTGAACGAGTACAACTTCACTCACTACCTATGTCTAATTTTCTCTTTAGATGGTTTACATCCATCCATCATAGAGAAAAACTCTTAAATTATGATCGGTTATGAATACTTACTCCTAAAAAGAATTAACCCCTCCAAATTTAACAATTAATTCTGATCGGTTCAAAGGCACTATTCTTGATAAAAGAACTAAAAGCAAAACAACTAAAAGTACCAATTCATAACTACACATTACTAACTATTAGAAATCATAATCTGAATATCATCAAATCACCACAATATCCATCAAAATAAAGTACATATCCGTGCCACAAAATTAAAAACAAGTACCAAACACTTGAAACTTATAAAAATACTTTCCTGCACCCCAAATTTAAGAGTAAGCATTTTCCACAGTGCAAATAAAATATAAAAGCAAACAAAAGATGGGGAGAAAGAACTCCCTGGGCTCTACTCCTCCACCTCAAACTAATACTTATACTCATCATCTTCAACCTCAGACTCAGACTCAGAATTTATATTAGAATTAACTCTTCTTTTATACTCATGTGTAGGCACATCATCATCTAGCGGCTCCTAAAAGTTAGGACCAATGCTTCATAGAATCTTCACATACTTTCCCAATGGGTAGTCTTCCTCAAGCTTTTTCAACTCTGCATCTATGGGGAATTAGCCTCCATACATGCTAGTTAGGTGTTTCATGGTAAATATATAACTAGTAACAACATCATTGTAAGCATTCTTCTCAACATGCATCAATGGTAAATATATGACTAGTAACAACATCATTGTAAGCATTCTTCTCAACATGCATCAAACAAGGCCCACAAGAATAATCAGGCTGCTTCACCCATGAAATATTAATGCTTCTAAAACTTCAGGAAGCTTACAATTTATGGGGTATTTTTTTACCCCATGCACCTTCAAGAATGGTGTCAATTAGCCTCGAATATTATGCCTATAGCAACTTTTCACACTTTCCTTTCACAAGGAGGATCATAGAACTGCACCCACATTAATAGATTCGTTAGTCATAAAAGAACAAAATAAAATTACCCATCATGAGTGATGTTGGATAATTAGGATATCGAGATCAGGTAGACATAAATAATTCTCAATCAAGCTCTCATTTTTTTGTTAAAGTTTGCATAAGGGAAGGTGTTGTGATATCCCTTGTCCTTGTTTCTTATATAGCTTGCTACGGGCCTAGAATTTCACAAAGTGTGATGAATGGTATGGTAGGGTGGTTGACTTAATGATGCCCTTAATACTTTATGATCAACATTTGGTGTTCCCAAAAATGTATTTAAGAAAGCAGCATCAAAATACGAATTCTTTCCATAAACTTGAACATTATTTCCTCTCTTTTTGGGGATCTATTTGCAATAAACGTATACACCATGTCCAAGTTACAATCTTCCTAATCATTGAATATGAATCCCATCTCCAACTAATCAATTCGTGTCATAATAGTGGGGTAATTATCTTTTAATGCTCTCTATCAATCTTCTCCATTGGCATATAGTTATCCATTCCATTCTCTTTGTACTATTTTGGCCTTCCTTTTCAACTAATTTTAACCCAAAATGAATTTGGAGAACACATAGGCCTACAGAAAGTGTGTCCTGACTAGTACAAGCCCCTTTTTCCTTTGCTCGAGATGGATACTACTACTTTACCTTTGCCCACCTTAGGTGCCATGATACCTTTCATGTAGTGTAAAAATAAAGAACTAGTGCAACCCCAAATGGCTAACCAAAATCAAGTTTAAGTGTGGTCAAAATAACCCCATACTTATTTTGTTAGCAAACTCCAATTAGTCTCCGCATTTGGGTACTCAAACATCCCTTGCTAACTATCATTGACTACCATAAATACTTCATCTTTCAAATGCATTCTCACACTATTTAATTTATAAGATATAGGACATATGAAAGATATTAAATTTTGTTTAATTATAACAATGTTACTAACTTAACATGACACCAACATACATCATGCACAATTCACTTCTAAGAAATATAATAAATATAGACAATTTATCCACCACCATAACTTTTTAGTTAGCTCACAATTCCATGAATATAATTTACGTATAAATCAAGCCAACTAAAGTGAAATAAACAACCTACATGAAATTCATCATAACCTGCCATTATAGTTGAAAGAATAAACAAACCCACATGAATTTCAACCTATTTTAGCATCATAAACATGCAATTAAAAACATAAAAAACACTAAATCCGAATTCCAACTCACATTCATAAAAAAGAATGAAGCTTGCATCATAATGAACCAAAAAGAAAAGAAATTTATTTACAAAATTTTGCATTAGCAAGAAAAGGGTAGTGTATTCTTGAGAAACAATTATATTAGAAAATAGAAATACATGAAACCGTACTTTGATATTGTTGACAATGTGAAAAGAGGAAGAAATTTGGAGTTTTAGGGAGTGCTTCATGATTTTAGAGTGCGAGGAGGGTATTGTGTGACACTTAGAGTTAAAAATAGGATTTTTGGGTTGAGGAGTTTAAATGGGAGCAGACCAAGTCGGGTTGACCAGGTCCAAAGTAAAGGGTTTTTGGGAAATTGGGGGCTTAGGCACGACATGGGATTCATCAGAGATATAGGCTCCACATTACTGAGCTTGAGGTAGAAGCTTTCTAGTAAGCCCTTACAAGTTTCCTCGTGGAGCGTGGCTTAGTTAATGGATTGGTCTCCTCGATACTGACCCTATGTTACCTGGATGGGCTTTTTCTTAGAGTAATTTTCACTTGAAATTTAGTCTTTCCCATGTCCCTCAACCTTTTTCTTCTTGAAAATTAACGAAAAAATAATAGAAATAGTTAGAAAAGTGGGTTGCCTCCGACCAAGCGCCTATGTTTGGTCACTACATGAATCATTCTTTTTGTATTTTAGTTTTATTATTTTTTTTCTTTTTAACTAAAATTCCTATGCTATTACATTACATGCATAGTTACCTCCCATGTAGCACTTGATTTAACATCGTGGCATGACCCAACCCATAATGACTCATTAGATAGTTCCATCAACATCCTCTGATGGTCTTTTTTCACCATAATAATGTTTAACTATTTGGCCATTCAATAATAATGTCTTACCTTTTTCTTTGTCAATTAGTTCAACAAACCCATGGACATTCATCTCTACCACTTCAAAAGGGCCATACCACTAGGACATCAGCTTACTAGGAAACAACTTCAACTTCAAATTAAACACCAATACCCTCTTTTTGGGATCAGATGTGCAAGACATAATATGTTTGTCATTCCACATTTTGGTGTTTTCCTAGTAGAGCTTTGCATTATCATAGGCATGCAATTTGAATTCCTCAAGCTCATTTAACTATAACATGAATTTTGGCCCACTAACTTAGCATCTAGGGTATTTTTCTAATAGCTAGTATGTTTGATTTTCTTACCCAATAGGCAAATAACATTCTTTCCCAAACACTAATCCATAAGGTTATGTCCTAATGAGAGTCTTGTACGCTGTCCTATATGCCCATAACTTATTATCAAGTTTTATTGCCCAATCCTTAGACTGTGAATCCACCATTGTCTTCAACATCTTCTTCATTTCATAATTTAAGACCCTAACTTGGCCATTTGTTTGAGGATGATAGGCAGTGGCAACTTTGTATCTTACCCCATACTTAGATAACAAATTCCTGAACCAATTCTTAATAAATTATGAACCACCATCACTAATAATAGCTCTCAATGTACCAAACCTTGTGAGTATCTACTTCTTAAAGAGCTTAACCATTACCTTATAGTTATTGGTGAGAAGTGCTACTGCTTCCACCCTCTTGGAACCATAATCCACTACAAGTATAATTTATGTGTTTCCACATGAAGGAGGAAAAGAGACCATGAAGTCTATTTCCCATACATCAAAGATATTCACATCTAGAATATTATTGAAAGGCATCTTGTGCCTTCTATAAATATAATCC
>JAPEIP010000224.1:121988-136524 GCA_026120095.1 Capsicum chinense
GAAATAGCTAAAGTCATGGATTCCTTAACCCTCCTTATATTTTCTTTGTTTGTGTAGCTAACAGGTGCTAGAAACCTTTCAGCAAAGGTAGCTAAACTTATATAGCCCATGGGTGTCCTTAGGATGGTTAGAGCTACACAGTCTAGGTTGATGATTTAAAAATTTATGCTTAAACCTTGTTTTCTATCCCAGAATATTATATGTGTATATATAAATGTGTGTATATAGTTTTTTAATGGTTTTAGACTGATTTGATTATGGCATTATTTTATCCCTTCCCTGAGTAACATGCTAGTTTTCATCCCACTAACCATCCTGGGATGCTGCATCATTTCATGATGTAGTGTCCTAAGGGTTCTTTGGTTAGTTTTTATAGAGTAGGTAGTTCTACTCTACCCATTGGCCAGCTTAAAGTGGTGAGCCTCCATCTTTCAGAAGTCTAGGTATTTCACTGCTTTCTTTGTATTTTTCAGAAGTCCCATCGATTTCTTTTCATACTTTTAGATTTTCTATTCGCCAAGGTTGGGGGCATGTCTTGACCTAACTTGGAATCTAAGTTTAGAGGATTTTGTGGACAAGGTATGGGTGGTTACTATTTATTGACTCTTAGTTCCTATTGAGTTATCTATCTATATTTCATATTATGTTTGGGTTGCTTCGGCTATTATATTTATTGTGCTCAGGTGACTAGGAAAAAGGGTTAGTCTCCGACCTACGGTGGGCTTAAGATACCCGTTCCATCTAGGCCCAAGTTGGGTCATGATGATCTTGGTATTAAAGACTAGGTTTAGTGTCGTTGGGTATCCACAAAGCCATGATGAGTAAAGTCTTTTTTATGGGTGTGTAGCGCGCCATACTTATAAGGGGCAGGCTATAAGGAATTTTGTCATATTTCATTTTCTCTTATTCTATTTTGGGATACAAAGGTTGAGGAGGATCCTCAAGGGTTTGTGGATGAAATGGAGAAGATATTCAGGGTGATGCATGCTACTGATTCTGAGGGTGTAGTGTTTGCTGCATACCAGTTTAAAGATATAAATTATTAGTGGTATGAGGAGTGGGATTAGTTGAGAGGTAATGATGTGGAGCCAGCCTTAGGTGTTGGGTTTTTGGGTGCCTTTCTTGATTATTTCTTTCCTCAGGAGCTGAGGGAAGCTAAGGCTAAGGATTTTGTGAATATGAAGAAAGAAAATATGAGTGTGAATGAGTATGCTTTAAAATTTCAGTAGTTGTCATGTTTTGATCCAAAATTGGTTTCTTTTATGAGGGTAAAGATGAGAAAATTTAATTTTGGGTTGTCCTATGACTTAATATTAGAGTGTAAGGCTACTATGTTAAACAATGACATAGATATCTCGAAGCTTGTGGTTTGTATGTCGAAGGTAGAGGGTAAAATGAAGAGACAAGCAGAGATGGGGAGAAGCAGAATATGAAGTTTAGGTATTTAGAGTAGGGTGGAGGTCAACAAGCAAGTGGGAAAGATAGTAGACAATTTTCACAACCCGAGCTGGGGCCCTAGCCATGACGAGCATCCCTAACCATGGTGGCCCAAACACCCTTTTCTATCTGGAAATCATGCACAACGTTCATATAATAAAAAGAAATGCAGAAAATTTTCATACGGAAACATGATCAATCTGATAATTCAACTGACCAATTCAAAAGGAAGTCCTTAACATTCAAAACATATGACACCAGTCTGCGAAATCTATAATACAGAAGAACCAACATATGTCAAAAAAACTGGGACAAGGCCCCAGTCGAACCACGAATCAAAAATAGAATAACAATGTATTATAAACCAGGCCTTCCAGAATAGAGGAGGCTCACCAATTGCAAATCTCAGACATACCAATCTATTGCTTAGCGACACCCTTGGACTGTGCCTCAGATCCTAAAAAATAGGGGTCAATACAGATGTATTGGTACGTAGAACAATCCAAAAAAATGCATTTATATACAGCATAGGTGAGAGCATTTCATAAAAACATGTCATTTTAAAACCTTTAAAAACACATGGGCATAATTTGATAAACATCAAAACACCTTCCTGAAATCATGAATCCACTCTTTGTTATTCTTCTGAGCTAGATGATACACCCTAAAATCTGTAATTCATGCCCTTAACTTGGTGGCCAATCCTCTAATCCAAGTTTGCCACAAGGTGTGGAGTATCAGTAAGGGGAGACACGCAAGACCACACAGCATGGTGCCATGAACCCCAATCAAATCAATATGTCATGGTAGTGCACAAGACCACAAAGCAGGGATTCTAACCATAGTCCTGAATTGGGACGACATATTCAAGGTACGCAAGACCACAAAGCATGGTACCATAACCCCTTGTCGGCAAATAACGATTTCACCATAGAGTCTTACAACTCGTGCTTTATTTGGGTAACCATCTAACCCCTTTTAAGCCCAATTTTGAATCTCTTATAAAAAAAACATGCATCATACTTACAAACCGCTATTTTCTTATTCTGGTAAGGGAAAGTCACAATAGGGTATCATCATACCCTGACTTGCAAGTCATTCGTATCGTATCATTTCGCAGCCCTTCTCATTCAAGCCATTTATAATGTTTTGTTTTAGATTTTTCAATCAACTCAATCATTTGACCACCAAAAATATTTAAACAATGCAAGGGAGTTCTTATTTTAAAACATGTGAAAACTTATGCAAAGATTCTCCCTTTTCAATATTTCAACACATGATGGTCAATTCCTTTATACAAATCCATGCAACTCTTTCAATTATCACATTGAACATTGATAAATAATAAAACACCCTCTCTTCAAATCATAATCAATATCAAGTCCAAAACAATAGTAAAACACTTATCTCATACTTCAAAACATGCAATTGAATAACCCACAATATATGAAATAAAGAGGTTTCATAATAAAAGAGGGGTTTCATCATTCATGCTCTCAATTTAATCTTTGTGAAACTAAAAAAGCATACACATACATGATCATAGTTCAATTCTATAAAATGGGGTTCAAGAAAAACGTCTACTTTCATCAAATTAGTTCATAATACATTCTATTCAAAACCATATCGAAAACCCTCTTTGTAAATATGATTGTACATCTTTAAACTTAATAAAAACCATAAAACTTATGCCCAATGATTTTTGGATAGCCCCACGTACCTTAAGCTTCTTGATTTGGAGAAGAAAGCTTGAATTCCTTGGATTATTGGAGAAAAAGATTTTGGATTTCATTTTTGGAGAAAGGGAGGGTTTTTGGTGAGTTGATGTTGAAGAAGATGGGCAAATATTTCCCTTTTGGGTGATGTAAATTATCCTTTGGACGTTGGGGTTGAGTGGAAAAGATCAAAGTGCCCCTTGTCCCTTAAGGAGTTAAAAATAGCATAGGAATGGACCAAGTGGTGCGCCCTTAGTCCGGGGAATAGAGCCCGTGACGCCCTCTCCAGTACGGCTCTCTAAGACCCACGACGTGGGCTTATCGTGCGCTCTCACTGCCCCTCACAAAAATGGCTATAAATTTTTGCTCCTATGAAGAATTTTCACCTCGAAAGAACTTCCAACATGAGGATAAAGATCACGACACTTATTCTCAATTGGAATAATTTCTATTAGAGCTTACTCACGTAGGAACAACAGTTCAATTTCTAGTTGTAAAATGTGGGGTATTACATTATCTCCCCCTTGGGATCATTCATCCCCGAATGATGGGTAGGGTCTTTTTGAAACTCTAAAAGTGTAGAATAAAGAACATAATCTCGCATTGAACATTTTTCCTCAATGAAATATGCAAAGGCGTCAAAGTAGCTTCAAGATATCCCCTAGTGAAATATGTACACATAAAGAGCGAGGTAGCGAGACTTTACATAGAGATGATCTTGCACATGAGTTCTATGAATCATAATCATCAGAACATAAGGAATGAGTTAATTTGGTGATAATAGGTCTGATTTACGTCAGTACTAATCATGAATTAAGGTTTTCACGGGACATAGGATTAAAAACATTCTCTACCTTACAAGGTACAATGAATAGACTTAAACTTAGAGACACTACATGGCTATGGCCCAACATTAAATAGCATACTTCAAACTTTCCAACTTATAATTCTCACATCACATATATAGCCACAAGAATTTTGTGTCCCGCCGTATAATACTTCTATGTTGAAGCCTAACTCAAAGGAAAGAGGTGCTAACTTTAACTACGGGACCCTGTACTTTACTTCACATTGAGAAATCACCTCACCTCATCACTATAATCCAACAACCTCAAGTATTAATTTAAGGAACACTAACCATATGGCACATTGGTTTGTATTTTCATCAATTACAACATTCAAACTTATCATTACTACACCCCACTTCATGGATCTCTCCACTAAGACCAACAAATTCAATTATTCTCATAATGATTCTTGCCATATATTTCTCTCCTAAATATTTCACCTAACAAAAGTTCATCTCCTTCTTCCCACTTCTCTTATAACCATAGTTCAGGAAATCACATCAAGATTTTCACCTTCAAGAACACCTACTACCTTACCTAACACACTACTACGCTTCTACAACTACCATCATACTAACATATGGAGGGTTATTAAGGGACCCAAACATAAGCATCATGAATGGGAGAAAACTTAGGAACAACCTTAATTCACCATCTCCCCCTTAGGTCAAAGTCATAATCCTATACCTGATAACATATCCCCTCATCAAATTAATAACCACAAATATCAACACAATGGGGTATCACCATACATATAAATGCTAAACTCCCCCTTTTTAACTATACTCTGTAGGCATTGCTTTCCAAGAACGCTACTCTTAATTTTTGCTATCTTCAATAGTCGTCAACCTAAAACTCATAGTCTCATGATCATACCCATTGTCACTTCTTATTACATAAAAATATCCACTCTACACTACTTAACATTCTAATATTAGACCAGCTAATTACATAACCCACAACATAATAAAATTTATAAAACTATCCGAAAGGCACATACCGTCTACCTATATTCCCTCAATTCAGCTCTAAAGAACATCACAGAATAACTCCTTAGTCTTTCCCATACTACACATTTCATGAACAAAAACTAGGTACGTAAAACACTTATACATATGCAACTTTATGTAACAACATGCCTTATGGGGGAAAATTATTCTTATATACCCACGCTCTTATCCGCTTAGTGTCTCAATCACAATTCATCATTATAACACTAGTCTCATGTGTATATATAAATATATCATAGTTATCCACTCCTTATTCCGCAAGTTGCAAACCTAGGATATTTTAAATATCAAATCAAGCACACTAATTCCTTTCCATAAAATATGCATTAACAATTTTAAACTACTATTTTCACCACTATACTCCACCTCTTATTGTCTAACAACACCAATTATATGAAGCATGTCAATACATACACATCACGAGAGAAAATCTGTAACATACCCGTAATAATATCTGGTGAGGTCTCTGCATCCTGGCGGTTAGATAAGGCATATGACTAGTTGTGACCACTCCTGCCAACTGAAGTAGTACCCTTAGAAGGAGGAACTGTGGATGCGACTTAGGACTTATCTCCCCCTATATTCCCTTCAACTGAAGGACAGTGCCTCTGATTATGTCCAACTTGGCCATAAGAATAAAATGTTCGAATATCAGAATAACACTTTTCTGGATGATTCCTTCCACAATTTCTATAATGAGGGCGTGACCTAAAAGGCTAAGTCACACTCCCATGGGACTAGGTGCCTTGAGCTTCAAAAATATCTCCAAACTGGAACCACTATTCACCTGAAGGCCTTGGCGCAGGTGTACTTGCTGATGACTGAGCATTGCTCCCAAACTACTTTTTAGACTACCTATTTCCCTAATTACCACCTTGGTACTGACTGTTATTTTGATCTGTTGACCTAGCTCTCTTAGATTCCCTTTCTTTTCCCCTTACCTCAGCCAACCTCTTATTTTTCTCTTCTACCTGATGCATGTGTACTAACAACCTAGATAAATCTATATATTTATTTAGCATTACTCCCTTGAATTCCAATATTAAATTATCTAAGAGGCCGAATGCAAACTTTTTCATACGAGCTCTCATGTTACTGTTAATTCTGGAGCATAACGGGACAGCTGGGTGAACTTCAATTTATACTCTCTCACACTCATCTTCCCTTGCTTTAGATTCACAAATTCTTTAGACATTGCTTCCCTCAATTCCTAGGAAAAAAAAGAATCTCGGAACGCCTCTATAAACTTACCCCACACAGAAGGCTCCACGTCTCTACCCTTTGAATCCTCTCACTCATTATACCACTGGTTTGCTAAATCCTTTAACTAATAGGCTGCCAAGTCAACACTTTCCACCTTATTAGCATGGATAACTCTAAAAAATTTCTGTAATTCATCGATGAACCCTTGGGGGTCCTCCTCAACCTTCATTCTAATAAACATAGGCGGGTTTAGTCTCATGAACTGAACAAACTGTGTAATCTCAGATAAACCATACCCAGACCCTATATCTTTAGATCGACGAGCCTGAGAATCCATGAGCTGGGCAATTATATACATAGACTGTCGAAATTCAGCATTAAAGACCTCCCTATGGAAAGGCTAGTATGGTTAAATCCAGATCGAGGAGCCCGAGATGGACTAGTCTAAATCGAAAGAACTCCTGGAATAGCAATAAACTCTGGAGTATAAGCCTAATTATGAGTCCGCATCCCATGGGTAAGATAGACATCCCCAGCTTGGGCATTCTGTTCGTTGGATCTATGACGAGACATGTTAACTTTCTGAAAAAAAAGAAATTATTGATTAGAGGACATGATATGAACTAAATCATGAAGAAAGAGAGACATTCCTAAATGCCTTGTAGCCTCCTATTTATAAGTGTAGTGAGCTATACACCCATAAACAGGACTCTACTCGATGCAATTTTGCAGATATCCTAGGACCATAAAATATTCTCTGATACTAAGTTTGTCATAACCTGAGCTGGGGCCCTGGCCACGATGAGCATCCTGAACCATGAAGGCCTGAGCGTTTTTCTCTATCTAGCAATCATGCACAATATTCATACAATAAAAAAATATGGAAAAATTTTCATATGAAAACATGGTCAATCTTATAATTCAACTGAGCAATTCAAAAGAAAGTCCTTAACATTCAAAACACATGATACCAGTCTGCGAACTCTGTAACAATACAAGAACCAACATATGTCAAAAAAATTGGGATAAGTCCCCCAGTCGGACCATGAATCAAAATAAAATAACAATGTCTTATAAACTAAGCCTTCCAGAATAGAGGAGGCTCACCAACTGCAAATTTTAGGCACAACAATCTATTGCTTAGTGAGACCCCACGAATGTGCCTCAGATACTAAAAAATAGGGGTCAATACAGATGTACTAGTATATAGAACAATTCAAAAACAAAATACATTTATATACAACATATGTGAGTGAATTTCATAAAAACGTATCATCTTAAAACCTTCAAAAACACATGGGCATAATTTGATAAATTTCAAAACACCTTCTTGAAATCATGACTCTACTCTTTGTTATTCTTATGAGATAAATGGTACAACTTATAATCTATAATTTTATGGGCTATATGTAATTCACCATTGACTCGGCGGTCAAGCCTCCAATCTAAGTTTGCTATAAGAATTGAAGCATCAGTAAGGGAAGACACACAAGACCTTACAATATAGTGCCATGATCCCCAATCAAATAAACCTATTATGGTAGTTCACAAGACCATAAAGTAGGGCTCATAACCATAATCCAAAATTGGGATGACATAAATCAAGGTACATAAGACCATAAAGCATGGTACCATAACCTCGTGTCGGCAAATGATGGTTTCAGCATAGAATATTTCAACTCGTGCTTTCTTTGGGTAACTATATAACCCTCTTTAAGCCCAATTTTAAATCTCTTATAAGAAATCATGCATCATACTTACAAACCACTATGTTCTTATTCTATTAAGGGCATTTTACAATGGGGTATCATCGTGCCCCAACTTACAAGTCATTCATATCGTATCATTCCACAACCCTTCTGATTCAATCCATTTATAATGTTCTAATTTAGATTTTTCAATCAACTCAATCATTTGACCACAAAAATGATTTAAATAATGCAAGTGATTCCTTATTTCAAAACATGTGCAAACTTCTGCAAAGATTCTCCCTTTTCAATATTTCAATACATAATGGTCAATTTCTTTATACAAATCCGTACAACTCTTTCAATTATCACATTGAAAATTTATAAATAAGAAAACACCTTCTTTTTAATTCATAATCAATATCAAGTCCAAAACAATAGTAAAACATTTATATCATGCTTCAAAATATGTAATTGAACAACCCACAATATGTGAAATCAAGAGGTATCATAACAAGAGAGGGGTTTCATCATTCATGCTCTTGATTTAATCTTAATAAAACC
The DNA here is from genome assembly GCA_026120095.1 of Capsicum chinense. Lineage (NCBI taxonomy): Eukaryota > Viridiplantae > Streptophyta > Magnoliopsida > Solanales > Solanaceae > Capsicum > Capsicum chinense. The sequence continues at coordinate 130,454 of JAPEIP010000224.1, forward strand.
AGAAATGCATATGCATACATGATTATAGTTCAATTCTATAAAAAGGGGTTCAAGACAAATGTTCACTTTCATTAAATAAGTTCATAATACATACTATTCAAAACCATATCGAAAAACCTCTTTGTAAACATGATTGTATATCTTTAAACTTTATAAAAACCATCAAACTTATGCCCAACAATTTTAGGATATACCCATGTATCTTAAGCTTCTTGATTTGGAGAAAAAAGCTTAAATTCCTTGGATTCTTGGAGAAAATGATTTTGGATTTCGTTCTTGGGGAGAGGAAGGATTTTTGGTGAGTGGATGTTTAAGAAGATGGGTAAATATTTCTCGTTTTGGTGATATTAATCATCCTTTGGACTTTTGGGGTTGAGGGGAAAGGACCAAAGTGCCCCTTAACCCTTAAGGAGTTGAAAACAACATGGGAATGGACATGGCAGTGCACCCTTAGTCTGAGGGAATAGAGAACGTGACACCCTCTCCAGTTTGGTGCTCTAAGACCTATGGCATGCGTTTATCGCACGCCCTCACTGCCTCTCACAAAAATGGCTATAACTTTTTGGTCGGGTATTAAATTAAGGAGAAATTGGTATCGTTGGAAAGCTGACTCAATTATCTACAATGTTGTGGGTATTTAGATGCAAAATTATACTTGTATATAAATTTATACATATTCAAAGTATATCCTTGTAAAATCAAATACAAAGATTTAGCCGAATCAAAGGTTCTTAGCTTAACTTTGCTTCAAGTGATTCCTATGAAGATTTTTCACCTTGAAAGCACTTCAAAAATGAGGATAAAGATCATGACACTTATTCTCACTTGGAATAATTTCTATTAGATCTTACACATATAGGAACAATAGTTTAATTTCTAGTGAAAAAATATGGGGTGTTATAATAGTGGAGCAAGAAGAAGACTTGGGGAGATTTTTGTTCATATTCTTCGAATAGTGTCCCTTATCCAAGCCATCTAGTGATCATTTTTTAGGCTAGTAGTTTTTCTAAGGCATTGGGTGCACAAACTTAAGATAATTGAGCTCAATCAACCCTATCATATCCTTTTTATATATTTTTTTGTCAACTTCATCGAGATTATTTTGATGAGGAGGAGAAATTAATGTTTGAATTATAGTCATCTTGGTCACATACAATGAGATTGTCATGCAGCTAAGGTAGCTATTGGGGCTAATAAAGTTCCAGTCGCCACTTTTCTGACTTCTGTGCCTAGGGTGCTACGTCTGGTACCGGCACTTGCCGAAATCATCTCTATGATCTTGCGGCTTATCAAGAATCTGTCATATGTCCTGATGTTATTATTGGTAAGTTATAGATTTTCTCTCAAAATGTGTGTTGTTTGGTTGATCCAAGGTCTATCCTTTTTTATATGACCCCTTATGTGGCTATGCATTTTTGTGTTGGTGGCAAAAGTATTTTTGACCCCTTTTTTGTGTCTACTCCGATGGGTGATTTTGTAGTTGCTAGAAGGATATATATGGGCTGAGCGGTGTCTATATTTCATAGGGATACATTAGTGGATTTTATAGAGCTTGATATAGTAGATTTTGATATAATCTTTGGGATGGATTGGCTTCATTAGTGCTATGCTTCTCTGGATTATAGGACCCAAAGGGTTAGTTTCCAATTTCCTAATGAATCGGTAATTGAATAGGAGGGAAGTTCACTAGTGCCTAAAGGAAGGTTTATCTATTATCTTAGAGCCCAAAAGTTGATCTTTAAGGGGTTTTTATATATCCCAGTTCAGGTTAAGGATTGTAGTTTTGAGGGTCCCTCATTATAATCTGTCCATATTGTCAATGAGTTTACTAAAGTGTTTTCTCAGGATCTTTCTAGAATTTCTCCCAATAGGGAAATAGACTTTGGCATTAATCTTCTACCAGATACTCATCCTATCTCTATTTATTTTTATAGAATGGCTCCGACTAAATTAAAAAAGCTAAAGGAGTAGTTAAAGGATCTCTTTGATAAGGGTTTCATTTATCCTAGTGTTTTTCTATAGGTTGCTCTTATGCTTTTTGTATGTAAGAAAGATGGGTCTCCTTAGATATGTATAGATTATCAGTAGTTGAATAAGTTTACAGTGAAGAATAAGTACCTTCTTCCTAGGATTGATGATTTTTTTGACCAGCTTTAGGGTGTTAAAGGCTTTTATAAAATTAAACTTTATATAGGTTATCATCAATTGAAGATTCAAGAATTTGATATTTCTAAAACTGCTTTCTGAACAAAATATGGCCACTATGAATTCTCGATTATGTCATTTGGATTGACTAGCGCTCTCGCTTCTTTTATGGATCTTATGAATTGAGTCTTCATTGATGATGTTTTGGTGTATGCTAAGAGTGAGGAGGATTATGCCAATCACCTCCTAATTGTGTTGCGAACTCTTAAGGATCAAAGGATGTCTATTAAATTTTATAATTGTGAGTTTTGGTTGAATACTGTAACTTTTCTAGGGCATGTTGTTTCTAGTGAAGGGATTAAGATAGATCTACAAAAAATGGTGCCAGTTAAGAAATGGCCTAAACCCATGACTCCAACTAACATTCAAAGCTTTTTGGGTTTAGCTAGGTATTATAGAAGGTTTATGAAGAGTTCTCTTTTACTGTTGCTCCGTTGATGAAGTTGACTCTGAAAAAGGTGATGTTTTTATGGTTTGATACTTATGAGGGTATTTTAGAGAAGTTAGTTTTGAGAAATTGAAGTATAAGTTGACCTCTACTTTAATTTTTACCCTTCTCGAGGGTACTGAGGTTTTTTTTTATATATTGTGATATATCCTATGTGGGACTGGGTTATATGTTGATATAATATGGTATGGTGGTGGCCTACGCTTCCATACAACTTAAGGTTCATGAAAGAAATTATCTGACTCATAATTTAGAATTAGTAGCTGTGTCTTTTTCTTTGAAAATCTGGCACTGTTACTTATATGGAGTGAATGTAGACATGTATTCATACCATAAAAGTTTGTATTATGTGTTTACTTAGAGGGAGTTAAATGTCAAGCAAAGACGGTGTCTTGAGTTTCTCAAAGATTATGACATGAGTCTTTACTACCATCCAGGTAAATCTTGTGTTATTGTTGATGCTCTTAGTAAGGTATCCATGGGGAGATTATCTTACATGAATCAGGAAAAGAAAGGATTGGTGAAGGATTTTCACTAATTAGTAAATTTTAGAGTTCATCTTTTGGACTCTGAGGATGGAGGAGTTATTATTCAAGAGGTGGTCAAATCATCTCAATGTGCGGAGGTAAAGAAAAAGTAGGATTTAGATCCTATGCTTATGCATATTAAGAAGTGGGTTAATAAAAGGTTATGGCATTTGAGATTGGAAGAGATAGTATCTTGAGGTACTCAGGCAGGTTGTGTGTTCCTGTTATTGATGGGCTGTGGTAAAGGATTTTGACAAAGGCTCACAATTCTAAGTATACAATTCATCTTAGTTCGACAAAGATGTACCATGACATGAAGGAAATCTATTGGTAGAGAAATATAAAGAAAAATATGGTAAATTTTGTGGCCAAGTGTATGGTCCATCAGCAGGTAAGGGTTGAAAACTTGAGACCTTGTGGGATGTCTTAAAATATAGAGTTTCTTATATGGAAGTGGGAGATGATCATTATGGATTTCATTAAAGGTGTTCTGTGGTCTCACAATTAGTATGATTCAATTTGGGCCATTGTGGATAAGATGACTAAGTCTGCTCACTTCTTGCCTATGAGAAATAACTATTTTAGAGAAGATTATACCAAGTTGTTTATTCAGAAGGTTGTCAAGTTGCATAAAGCACTAATTTCAATCATTTTACACTGAGGTACGCAATTCTCTTCTCATTTTTGGCATTTATTTTAAAAAGTTTGGGGACCAAGGTGAACCTTAGCACTAGTTTCCATCCTCAAATAGATGGAGAAGAAAAATGGACCATTCAACTTTAGAGGATATGCTAAGGGCTTGTGTGATTGATTTTGGAGATTATTGTGTTGATCACTTGCCTCTTATTGTATTGCGTATAACAATAGTTACCATTTGATTAATTAGATGGCTTATTTTGAGGATCTATATGGTAGGAGGTGTAGATCTCCTATTGGGTGGTTTGAGGTTGGTGAGACTAGTTTGTTTGGTCATAATTTAGTTCACCAAGCCATGTAAAAGGTGAATGAGATTAGATAAAGAATTAAGACTGCTTAGAGTAGCCAAAATTCTTATGCGGATATAAGACGAAGGGAGTTGGAGTTTGAAGTAGGCGATTGGGTGTTCTTAAAAGTTTCTTCTATGAAAGTAGTGATGAGGTTGGGGAAGAAAAGGACACTCAGTCCCAATTAGGTTGTTCCGTATCAGATTTTATGGAGTGTTGTGAATGTTGCTTATGATTTAGATTTTCCCTCGAGTTTAGGTTCCATTCATCCGGTTTTGCATGTATTAATGTTGAAAAAGTGTGTGCGTGATCCTTCTTTGGTTATCCCTGTGGAGGATGTTGATATTTTGGATTCCTTGTCTTATGAGAAAGCCCCAATGAATTTATTGGATAGGCAAGTCTGTAGGTTGAGGACTAAAGAGGTAGCTTTAGTAAAGTCCTTTGGAGAAATCAAAAGGTAGAAGAAGCTACTTATGAAGTTGAAGAGGATATGAAGTCCAAGTATTCGTTCCTATTCCCGAGTTGGATTAAAATTCTTGACATATGATTTACATTATCTTTCTTGTGGTCTACTTGTCATTAGGGTATGTGTGTATTCTTTCTTGTTATCGTGCTAATAGGTACCTTGACTCTTCATTCAAGGATAAATGATCCTGGGGGTTATACCTTAGGTTTTTTACTCTGAAATTTTCCATGTGATTGTGCTCACTATCCAGAGTTCAACTTAGGTAATAAGTCGTAATACCTCTTCACTAGTTATAGTGTTCCAATCGTAGTCATAGTAGTAAGGTTGCCTAATGTTTCAGTCTTGATCATGACTAAACCACCATGGGTCATAGGGTAGGGTCATGAGTCATGGAGAGGGAATCGTGACCATAATAGTGTGGTGCTCGGAGTGTTCTGCCTTGGCTACGAGTCAAGATGACAACTTGTGGTCAGTCACCATGAGTCGTTACCTAACCCATAGTGACTGGTTGCTATATTTCTTTCCCACTTTCATTAAGGAAATTCTCGTATTTTCCTCTTATCCCTCTATTTCCCATGACTTTAAACCCCTCTTTTGACACCTTTAACATAAAATCAATAAGTCATAAACTACTCTCTCCTCTCAAGCTTCTAAGTTAAAAACAATCTAGAGTTTTAAGGAATTAACTATCTAAGCTTTAATTGGTGTTTTCTCTTCATAAATTTTGGGTGTTTCAGGCATGTATCTCTTCCCTAAATTATTTTTATACAATGCATGTGTTTAATTATTACCCAGGTGGTTTTAATTATTTGATTTTGATTGTGGGTTGAGGGGTTTGGAGTGGTTATCATATGAACTGATTCCCCATGATTTTGAGTTGGATATTTACGTGTTATCTTGTGGTTTTGAACTAAATAAATGCATAGTTGGGGGAATTGGAATGGGGAACATATGTTTCTTTAAATTTCACAGTTTAATGGCTTGAAATTGGCTTTAACCTCAACCCAACTTGTTTAATTGGTTTTAAAGACATGAATATATGCACAACTTCACCTACTCTGGGAACCTTTCATTCCATAAAAGGCTAATGGAACATAAAATGGTTTTGAAAGGCCTTGGTTACCATGGTTTTGAATTAAAATGGTTTGGAAGGCCTTTGTGGCTATGGATGATTTTAAATTGGAACTTGGGTGTCAATTTGGCTAAATGGTTTTCAAATGGCATAATTGGAATTGGCTTTTAAGCTCTTTTATTTGGTATGATGATACCAACGGTAAATGCCTAATTAAAAGACTCCTTAGTTAATTGATGGGAATGTGTAAATGTTTTTAATTTGGGCTTAAAGGGGATTGTGTAGCTCACCGTAAAAGATAGTGGTCCTGGAGGGACCGATACTGAAAACCACATTTGCCGGCATGAGGGTCATAGTGACCGTGTGCATA
>JAPEIP010000228.1:35901-52564 GCA_026120095.1 Capsicum chinense
TTTACCATCCCTATATAAGTCCAAAAGTACGAAATTCAGCCCTTATTTCACCAAAATATCATTGTTTCTCTCAAATACTCTCAAGAACAAGTCTAGGGTTTTCACAGGAGCATGAAATTCTTGAGATTCTACTGTTAATTTTAAAGAATCTTCCATCCAAGGTATGCATAGTGTTCATTCATGGATTCCTTCCATCCATGAAGTTCAAGAATCAAGTTTTAAATTTTGTATCGTGAATATTTTACTGTAGGTTGATTATATTCATGAGATTATGATGATGTGATTCCCAAGCTGGAATATTTGTGTTGTTCATGAAACTATGTTAATGTGTCGCTTGAAATCTATAAGTTTAGTTGATTCATGGAGATTTGAAGTGATAATTTGATGATTATGCCTATGGCTTAAGTTGTGCATGCAAGATGTTTGATAAAATGTCTAATGGACTAGAAATTATGCATCATACCTCAATGGTGATGACAATGACTTGTACGATATTGTTGTGCATTATAAATGTTTTATAGTATGCTTATGAGACTAGTTGATGAAATTCTTACATGGTTATATTCTTTCCCATTCATGTATAACATTATGATAACCATGTGTTTCATGAAATCCCCAACTTATAGTATTATGTATTGTGGACTTTACCCCTATGGTCAAGAACTGATGCATCTTGTTAGTTTTATTCTATCGACTCATGGGAGTACTCATACCAAACAATTTAGCTATGTGCCTAGAGTCAGTGTTAGTTTTTAAGATACTCTCAGTCAAGCCATGCTCAGTAGAATTGAGTCAGACTCATGACTCAGGAAAATCCAAAAATCCTAGTAATCTCAGAAATCTCAGTAAATCAGTAATTTCAGTAATATTCCATTAGTCAAAAGAACTCACTAAACCCAATCCATTTTAGTTTAGTTAATAGTGTTTTAGTTTCTATTAAGATGGGAGTAGGAATTAGCACCGAGTTAACCCAAGGATGAGGGCACACACTGTCAGTTGGGGGTGTGATCCTTAAAACCAATCCTTACATTCAAGAACTATGTAGCCAACATAGGTTGAGACATCAACAATGATAGATGAGTGTTGATTAGGTGGACTAACACTGTCAGATTAGGGTTCCACCATTCTCTTTTGGGGATATTATCAGATGAGGGTCACTCATAACTTGTCTTTACCAGTGGTGCAGTATTGATATCCTTCCAATTGGGGTTACAGATTGGACCCCAAATCAGCTATATTGCTTTAATTGGGGCATGTCGATTAGATAACTACTTCCCACAGTTATAGTTTCATTCCCAATCTTAGTAATAAAACTCAGATAGTTCAACAACACCCAGGACAGGTAGATACACACTTAGTATAGTACAGAACTCAGCTACTTTCATCAGAATCTAGAATGTTAGATATAGTCACTCAGTTATCAGTAGCTCATGTTATCAGTATTCAGACTCAGAAGTCAGTGTTACCACCTATTCATTTTTTGTTACTTATCCATGCATATACTCTCATGTTCATGTTATATAGTCAGTAGGTATTGTTCATTCATATGAACCCTTCGCATTCTGCCAACCTCACTTGCGTACCAGTATATTCAATTGTACTGATACATTTACGCTATGGTGTTTTTATACCATAGATTTAGAAACACAATCTCTAGAGCATTTGCAGTATTCCAGTTTCAGCAGTCAGAGTTAGTAGTGAATCATCATTATTTGAGGATATTATTATTTCATTATTTTAATCCTTCAGTACTTAGTTTATTTCGGTAGTTTGGAGTTAGTTGGGGACATATGCCATCAACTCCATAGTTTTTGGATAGTTTAGAGGCTTTCCGATTAGAGTATGTTCATACAGTTTATTTTAGTTTTGGGTATTTCTGCACCTTGTTCAGATATTTTTTTATCAGACATGTTACAATTTTGAACCTTGTGGCCTTACAGCTTACATTCCGTATTTATAAAGGATATCATGAAGTTCTCAGTTATAGATATCAGTCATGGATTAGGTTGTGCTCCTTTGGGGTCATGGGTACCATATAGCATTTCAGGTACCAGACTCAGGGCGTTACTGATAACTATTGTTGTAGGCGAACTTAATCAAAGTTATGTGGTCATCCAAACTACCTTTAAAGTCCAAAACAAATGCCCTCAGCATGTCTTCTAAAGTATGAATGGTCCTCTCTGCCTAGCCATCTAGCTAAGGATGAAAAGTTGTACTGAAATGAACTTGTGTACCAAAACACTTCTGAAAAGCCTTTAAAAGTTAAAGATAAACTGAATACCTCTGGCGGAAAAGATAGAAAATGGAACCCTATGCAGTTTTACCAACTTCTAGAGATAGAGTCAAGCATAGTCCTCGGCTGTTTACGAAGTATGAACTTGGACAAAATGGGTTGACTTGTTCAATCTATCTATAGTGACCCAAATTGAATTGTGTTAATAAGGTATACGAGGCAATCCTATTATAAATTCCATATTTACCACCTCCTACTTCCAAGTGGGGATACTAAATTCTTGAAGTGTAGCACTAGGTCATTAGTTCTCAAACTTAACCTACTGATAGTTCGAACACTTAGCCACCAACTTTACTAAATCTTTCGTCATACCACTTCACCAATAGATTTTGTCAAGTCATGGTACATCTTGGTGGCTCTGAGATGAATAGAATACCACGCACCATACGTTTCTGCAAGTTTAATCTAACTTAAACCATCAATACACAGAACATTTAACTTTCCTTGAAAACAAAGCACACTATCTCCCCCTTTGAAGAAAACCTCCAACTTTTGCTCTTTAACCGACTCCTACAGCTTAACCAAACAAGGATCTATGTCTTGCTTTTCTTTTACTTCGGAAAACAATGAAGATTCTGATCCATTCTAAATCCATATACTACCTTTGACTGAATCAACCAACCAAACTCCTAATCTAGCATGCTGATGAACCTTACAGACTAAATCCTTTTTATCACCTTTTAAATGAGCAATACTACACATAGAAAATCTACTAAGGGCATTTGCCACAATATTGGCCTTGCTAGGATGATAAAAGACACTCATATCATAATTTTTCAATAACTCAATCCATCTTCTCTGGAAAAAATATTCAGGTCTTTCTGCGTGAACACGTACTATAAACTCTTATGATCTGTGAACATATTAACATGAACCCTATAAAGATAGTGCCTCCAGATTTTCAAAGCAAATACAATAGCTGCCAACTCAATATCATGGGTCAGATAATTCTTTTCAGAGGGTTTAAGTTTTTTTTAGGCTTAGGCTATGACCTTCCCTATCTTCATCAATATGTAACCCATACCATTTTTAGAAGAATAACAATAAAATAGAAACTCATCTGTGCCTTCTGGCAAAGTCAAGACTAGAGCAAAAATGAGTCGAGTCTTCAGCTCCTGCAAACTCTTCTCACAAGAATCTGACAATTGAAATTTAACCTTTTCTAGGTTAGCCTTAACTTGGGGGAAGCAATAGAAGGAAACCGTTCAATAGGTTATGTAATATCTTGCTAAACCTAAGAAACTTCAGATATCTAACAAAAAGATGGGTTAGAGAAAGTTACTCACTATTTCTGTCTTTTAAGGATCAACAGGAATGCCATCACCAGAATTAATGTGACCAAGGAGAGCTATTGATTTGAACAAAAATTTGCATTTACTTAACTTAGTGAATGACTGATGATCTCTAAGGGTCTACAACATAACTCTCATATGGTCTGCATGATCATTCTCGCTGTAGGAATAGACAAGAATGTCATCAATGAAGACTATGATAAACATATACAAGTACTTCTTGAACACCCTATTTATAAAGTCCATGAAAGTTGCAGTGGCATTTCTTAGTCCAAAAGACATAACTCGGCATTGAAAGTGACAATATCGAGTTCTGAAGTATATCTTCAGAATGTCACATTCTGTGACACTAAGCTGATGATAGATAAATCTAAAGCTTATCTATGAGAAATAACTTGCACCCTAAAGTTTGTTGAATAAGTCCTGATTATGGGGAGAGGATACTTATTCTTGATGGTGAATTTGTTTGACTAATAGTAGTCGATGGACATTTTAAGAGAATCATCATTTTTATACACTAATAGAATTGGAGTACCCTAAGGGTAAACACTTCGCCTGATGAAACACTTATCTAAGAGATCCTTGAACTTTTCTTTCAATTCCTTAAACTCAATTGAAGCCATTCTGTAGGGTGTAATAGAGATAGGCTGGGTATCTAGAAGGAGATATATTTCAAATTCAATTTCCCTTTCAGGAGGAATTCCAAGAAGATCTTCAAGAAATACATCTAGAAATTTCCCCACAACTGAAACTTACTCAAGACTTGAATTCTAAAAATCTAAGTCCTTTACTCAGACAAAATGGTAATACACTCTTTAGATATCACCTTTCTTTCCTTAAGATATGAAATAATCTGACCCTTAAGTACTGAAGTAATACCCCTTCATTGGATAACTGGCTCATTAGGAAACTAGAGATGAACAATTCTATTTATACAATCGAATCAGGCATTAGATGATGGATCCAATCCATTCCTAAAATGACATCAAAATCAGTCATCTACAACACCAAAAGATGAACTGAGGTTAACTTTCGAAGACATTGTGATAATGCAATTTTTGTATACCCATCTAGCTATATTAGACTTACCTATCGGGGTAGATACTGAGAATGGCTCTATTAATATTTTGGGGCTGACACCAAAGTCTATAGCTATGTAAAGAGTCACAAAGGAAAGTGAAACTTTGGGATCTAACAATGTATATCCATAAAGATGGAAGACTTGGAACATACCAATAACTATATAAGAAGAGATTTATTGTTCATTTGAGTCTTGAGAGTATACAGTCTATTTTGATATTGCCCACTGGTTTCACTTGAGTGGCACCCAGTAAAGTCAAGAAACCTACTGGAGCTAATGAAAAATTAGATTTGACCTTGCTGACGAATGTCATTTCTTTTCTGGAAAATACTCGAGCAATCCCTACTTTTGTGGCCTAGCTTAAAAAACCTAAAACACCTATCACTATCGACTTTACAATTTTTCAAATAATTCTTACCATAATTTCTACAGAGTGGATTTATATGACCACTACCCATACTACCCCAGGACATAGAGCATGACACTTTATCCCAACTGTCCTACCTAAACTTAGGGACTAGTGCACTGGCTGAAGATGGAGGTGGGGTTAAAAATTTCTATCACAACTGAGAACCATTACTGTCTTCCAACATTGGCTGAAAAAATTTGAAACTACCATTTTTTACCCTCTTATTCTCTCTCTCTTTATCCTTAAGTTTCTTTACCTCAATATGTGAGCATGAACCATAAGTCTTGATAAGTACATCTCCCTAATCAACATGGCAGTTCTAGACTCCTTAACCATACTATCATATATACAAGATATGAACTTACTCATTCTGGAGTTATTGTCAGCCATTATATTTGGAGTAAGCCTCGCCAATCGAATGAACTTGAGCGAGTACTCCTTCACACTCATACTATCGTGTGTCAAATTTATGAATTCATGAACCTTCACTTTCTTTAACTATAGTAGGAAAATCCTATCTATGAAAGCTGAGGCAAACTCATCCCACTCCATAGGCCCTGCCTGAACACCTTTGTCCTCCTTCCAATGCATGAAGCAGTGTGAGTTACTCTTTACAACTAATATGCAATAAATTCTGCACTCTCATTCGAGGTGACACCCATGATGTCTGTCACCTCTTATACCATATCCAAAAACTCCTATTGATCCTCCTCATACTTGAACCTAGAAAGAGAATATTTGAGTGAAATCATGAATCCTAACTGTAGTTGTATTTGTGACTAGATTGTCTGAGGCAATATCTTAATAGTTATTATGAGAAGCTACAAAATTAGCAAAGGCCGTAAAAGTATCCCTAAACTCAGCATGAGAAATATGATCATTCAGGAGATTTTCCTAAATCGGTGGTGGTATGGGTTGATCCTGCTTTCTTCATCTATTGTTTCTCCTGGGAATTATCTGTTATTCGATGGAAGTATAAGTTTGAATTCAATAGGTCTCATGCTCTATCTCATGACATTAACATTAAAAGAAGGGAAACTTTCCTAAAAATGTATGGTAGCCTCTTGTCCATAATTGTGGCGCTCTTCACACCCATGCATAAGACTCTACTCAAATACCACATCCTTGATAGATAAGGACTCACCACTACTTTTGTGGGGATATACTTAGCTATCTAAGGATAGTCAGGAAACTGTGCATCCGAACTTATGTTATAAGAAAACATAGAGCAAGAGAAAGATATACGATCAGTAGTTTGAATGTACTGGTACATAAGGTACGGACTAACTATAAAAACATATAGAAAATGAACATTCATGCTTAAACACATCAAATTGAGAATGCAAGACCAAGTAAAAACATGTATTCAAAGGATCCTAATAACTAAATAACAAATACCTGAATAACTAAAAATCTGATTCTAGGGGAATGTCATTGCGATGGTCTCTACAATGTAGACTGTATTACCTAGTAATGGCCTCCGTAATGCAAACCCTATTCTCTGGGAAAGACCCATGTGGCATGACCCTATCGTAGAGGTTAATTTCCTACACTCTCTAAACATACCCTCTATCCCATCCAAAGTTCTTGAAACTCTTTCGAGACATACCCTTAACCTCCAAAAACCTGTTTCAACTTAAAAACTAATCTCTCGGCGTCGTGAAGGCAAAAATAAAATCCATATAGTCTTGAGGTCTTTAAAATTACTAAGTTCTCAACACTTAGTGAAAAATTAAAGGCTTGGACCCTTTAATCATGCAATTAGAAGTTGTATTACATTATCTCTACCAACTTTTTTCTTAGCAATTGTAGGGTTCTGATATGCCTCTTAATTAGTCTTTAACTATTTACTTTTTGTTTTGTAGAAATCATCAAGACCTAAAGTATAATTCCTCACATCGCCAATCACAAGCATAGATGGATCAATAATTCTCTTACAATTATAAGTGGTAATATCAAGGCAATGATTATCATTCTTTGGATTCTGAACAGTATTGTAAAGAAAATTGCATAGTTATCGCTAATTTTAAAAGGTAAACATGTTTCCAAACTGTTTCTCAAGCTACTTAATCATGGTTGCATGCGACTCTACTTTCTGGCTTAACCCTGAAATATCTTCCTTAATTTTCTCAAGGCAAGTAGCTTAGCTCTATGAACCCTTCAAAAGCTTTGTAACCAATGCTTCTATTCTCCAACCTCTAGATTCAACTTCATGATTCCCTGGAGGAATATAAATGTCACTCTTATCATTGTAATTATCTTTTCTCCTTAAGTCACCATTATTTTCTCTACTCATATCCCTATACTTGTCTCTGTATAAGTTTCGACCATGATTCCCTTGAATTGGGTTTCAAGTGTCTTGATTATACCCTTGAACTTTGGTTTAAAAACTCGTCATCTTCTTATCCAAATACTTTGCTTCTCTCACACTATCTGATTCTTTATGTCTAGAAGACTTACCTTGATTACCCACTATATTTACCTTTAATTCTCCCATTATTCCAAAAAAATTATAAGGAGACCTATCTTAATTCCTACTTATGCTACCTCTTGAGCCACTGTCTCATCCAATGCTCTCTTCTCACTAGAATTACAAATCTCGTAAGTACTAGCTAATCTATCTGCCTCTCAAGTATGAGAACCTTAATTGATTTTAGTGATCTTGTCTAGGATTTCCAAAGCTTAATTCCTACAAAAACTTATTAATGCTCAGCCTATAATAGTATAAGCTACAATCTTGGTATTTGAATTCAAGGCTCTGTAGAATACTAAAAAAAAGTTTATCCCTAAAATTTTGTGATTTGGAACATTATCATCTTTTTCTTAAACCTAATCGTATATTATATAATATCTCTAAATATAACTATAAAAAATTATAGATCTCATCCTTCAATTTCAAAATTTTAGAGGTTCGGAAAAATTGGTCCATGACTTATGCCCTTAATTTTTTTCAAGTTGCCTCTTCTATCAGAGAGAATGGATAACATCTAAATCGTATATGTTTCTGACTCACCCTAGGTAGATTGTACAAAGTACAAATCTCCACACAAATCATGAGGCACATGTTTGCATCATTAATAGGTAAACCAACAAACATGCTCACCAAGTTCAACAACAGGATCATTGCACTTATAATATGGAATTTTCTCCATGGAACATTTCTGGAGGAATGATTGCACCTGTCTCAACTGGTTCAATGTATCCCAAATCATCATCTAGATCATCATACATAGGCAAGTACTACTAAATGGGTTCTTGATCTATGTTCCTTCAGGTTCTACCTCTATCAAGTATTTTCTGAAAATTTTCCACCTCCTATCTTTCCCTTTCCTCCATATCTTCACTATGGTCAACTGCTTGCATATCATTTTTTGGTCATTAAATAAGCAGTGGTGTACTTTGCAATTTTGTGAACAATGTGTTAAGGTGGATGATTCAATGCTACTGGGTCATCAGGATACCATTCATGTAGGGTTCTTTGATCATAAAATTCTTCTCTCTTCATATTATGATTTTATTTTAAGGTTCATTCAAATTCAAGATAAAATAGAATCAAGGGATATCCTTGACTATGAATCTTTAGCATACACTGGGGACCCTAGAATAAGTACAAAATCTAAAAAACAAATGAAACCAAAAACATCAATAAAATTTACAAATCAATTACTAATCGTGTTTTAATGAAATGGCATAAAAAAATTATTGCCACCTAACTACAACATCCAATAAAGTATGAAACGGTTGTTGAGTAAAATCTAGAACCTAACCAGGTTGGGATCAATATCACGAGAAATAGGATAAAAATCTATTATGAGTTTGTAGATGTAATTGGAAATTATGTAAATAAAAAGGGGGTTTTAAAATAGTAAGGGTATAAAAAAATGAGTGCTTGGTAATATGAGATGAGCACTAAGATTGTGTTCCCTTTAACTTCATAACTACATAGAAAGTTCATATAACGACTCATAACGTCTAGGTACGAGTTATTGCCTGGACTCATCATCTGGTCAGTGACTCAGGGAAGCCTTCACTGGATTGTTCATGAGTCACACCCTATGAAAAGTGACTAGACCTTACGACTCATAAGGGTCTGGTCATGAGATCAATAGAAACTTGAGCTTTCTTCACTAGTTTACGTATGAATGGATCCCTATGGCTCGTAATGATTCTTCACAAATCGTGAGGTTTTTGCTGTACTCGAGGTAGATAAGTTGCCTGCTCCACTAGTTTTGTATTGAGTCCCTCCCTACGACTCTTCACCATACCTTATGACTCATGAGATGCTTGTCTTATCCTATACAGTGAGCTCCAAACTCAAAAATTTTGGAGGTAAAAATCTAGGTTGTTACATTAACCCTCCCTTGGATAATTTATCCTTAAATGAGGAGTAATGTGATCCTTTATCATGAATATAAGATAGGAATGTAATCCCAAAACCATTGAAAAAGTTAGAAAAATAAGAGAGTAGGAAAACGCATAACTTAAGCACAATTATCCAACCTGGGGGACAAGAAAGGATATCTGGACTTCATGTCCTCTTCAACCTCCCATGTAGCTTCTTCCACCTTAGGATTCCTCCAAAGGACTTTCATCGAAGCTACATCTTCAGTCCTCAGATGATGGACTTTTTTATCCAACATCTCGATAGGAATATCCTCATAAATCAAGGAATTTGAAATATCAATATTCTCAATAGGTTCAAAAAAAGAAGCATCACCCACACACTTCCTCAACCTTGACACATGGAAAACTAGGTGAATGGAACCGAAACTCGAAGGTAAATAAAATTCATAAGAAATGTTTCCCAGTTTACTTAAAATCAAGTAGGGACAAATATAACGAGGACTGATTTTCCCCTACTTCCCAAACCTCATCATTCCCTTCATAGGAGATACCTTCTAGAACACCCAATCACTATCCTCAAACTCCAACTCTCTTTGCCTCGCATCTACGAAGGAAATGTAGTGACTCTAATCATTGTTAGGCTTGGTGAATCATGTTTTGATAGAACAATCTAGTCCCACCAACCTCAAACTACACGATAGAAGATCTACAAAACATACCATAAAGAGCCTCAAAAGGATCCATTCAAATGCTATAGTGATAACTATTACAATACGCAAAATTAATGAGAGATAAGTGGTGTACCTAAGTACCAACAAAATTAATCATGCAAGACTTTAGCATATCTTCCAAAGTCTTAATGGTTCTTTCAAATTATCTATCCATCTGAGGGTGGAATGCGGTGCTAAGGTTCACCTACGTGCCTAAAATATTCTAAAACTAACACCAAAAGTTAGAAGAGAACTCCGAACCTTTATCTGAAATAATAGAAACTAGAGTATCATGCAATTTGACAATCTCCTAGAAAAAAACATAGCATAATCCTCTCTAAAAACCTCCTATAATAGCCGGCTAAACCCAAGAAGCTTTGAATGTCAGTGAAGTCGTGGGTGTAGGCCACTTCATAACTTCCTAAACTTTTTGTGGATCTTCGATCATCTCGTCACTAAAAAAACATAATTCAGAAAGGTCAAAGTATTCAACAACTCACACGTTGAAAACTTTGCATACAATTGCTGGTCCTAAAAACACATAATTTAGAAAGGTCAAAGTATCACAGTCACTATGAGTTTCTAGTTTCTACTACCTGATGTTTGCAATCATACCTGATGCAGCTGGAGCATCAATCAACTCGAATGACAAAACTAGAAACTCATAGTGACTACATCAGGTATGAAAAAAAGTTTAAGGGATATCCACCGCCATAATCTTCAACAAATGATAACCTGACCGAATATCAATCTTAGAGAAGCATGTAGTACCTTAAAGTTGATAAAACAGGTCATTAATCCGCAGGAGAGGGTAATTATTCTTTGTTGTTACCTTATTCAACTGTCAATAGTCTACATATATCCGAAGGAAACCATTTTTATTACACACCAAAGGCAAGAGAGCATCTAATGGGGACATACTAGGATGGATAAAACCCTTATCAAGAAGATTCTTTAACTTCTTTGAACTTAGTCGGAGCCATTCTCGAGGGAGCAATAAAGATAGGATAGCTATCCTGCCGAAGATCAATCCCAAATTCTATTTCCCTATTAGGAGGAATACCAGGAAGATCATCGGGAAACACCTCTGGAAACTTATTAAAAATAGGGACAAATTATAAAGAGGGATCATAAGAACTAGAATATTTAACCTAAACTAGAAAATAAATACACCACTTGGAAACCAAGTTATTGCTCTAATATAGGAAATAAGTCTTCCCTTAGGTACAAGGGAACTTCCTTTCCATTCTATTATCGGTTCATTAGGGAATTGGAAACTTACCTTACAAGTCTAAAAATCTACAGAAGTATAGAATAAATAGAGCCAATCCATCCCCAAGATAACATCGAAATCTACCATATCTAACTTAATCAGATCCACCAATGTCTCCCTATCATATCTAGACACTACACAACCCCTATAGACCTTTTTAGCCATAATAAAATCACCAATTAGGGACACAAGGGAGAGATTTGAAATGAACTTAGGACTGAAACTAAAATTAACAACCACATAAGGGGTCACATAAGAAAGGGTAGACCCTCAATCAACAACAAAATAAACATTATAAGAGAAAAGCTATAATGTACAAATAATAACATCATGAGATACATTAGATTCCTAACTAATGGCAAAAGAATAAAGAATGTTCCAACCTGTGTTTGTACTAGAAGTAGCATCCTTTGGCACAGGAGTTGAAGAAGTAAAAACCAAAACCTTATTAGCTCCAGTAGCAATATTTGATGATTCATAGTTACTCTGAATATGACTAGGCTGTCAACATTTGAAACACAAATTTATTACCTTATCACAATAACCACGATGCATCTACCCATAGAAGTTGCAAGGCAGATAAGATGAGGTTGACTGAGATCCCCTAGCTTGCGATTGGGCACCTTGTTCCCTAAACCCACGGCCATTATGAAAGTGATGCTCACCAAAAGGCTTAAACTAAGGAGCACTAGCTATCAAATATGAACCAGAGTTTCCCCAAGTCTTTTTCTTGACCTGGCCTACCAAATCTACTACTGTTCTGCTGGCTTTCACCCTGCTCTAAATATTTAAACTTCTTATTTTACCTCTCTCCCATTTCTTCCTTTTTAGCTTTTTATCCTTAACCTACTATATATACACTACAACTCTTGAGATGTCCATTTCACTATTCGGTATTATAGACATACAATCTAGTACCAAGCCCCGAGCAAACCACATGTAAACTTTCTCATTTTCGCCCTTATAACAGACATAATCATTGGGTATAAAAAGACAATTGGTGAAATTTTAATGCATATTACTTCATATTCATCCTTTAATTCTTCAAATTCACAAAATCCTCATACTTAGCCTCCCTTAATTATTCTGGAAAGAAATTATCAAGGAAAATATCAAAAAATTCTCCAACATCGTCTGCTCAATATCATCACCCCTCGGCTGATCCCACTCCTCATACCACTTATTTGCTACTTCTTTCAAAAAATATGTGGTAAACTCGACACCCTCGACATAAGTAGCATGCATCACCCTAAAATTTTATCCATTTCATTAACAAAATCTTGAGGATCCTCCTCGACCAAAGAGCAAGTAAAGGTCGAAGGATACCTTATGAATGAACCAACTCTAGTGACTTTAAAAGATGGAGCAATAGAACTAACACGGTAAGGCTGATAAGATTGAGAATACACTAACTGGGTTAGTCGATAAATAGATCGATGAAATTCGACACTGGAAATGTCTCATTAGGGCAGTGGAGCATGAATATCATCAGCCCGAGAAATCCTACTAGGACTTGTACGAATTAGTGGAACTCTGCGTGGGCATTCTGGAGTAGGGACCTAGATCGAATTTGTACTCTATAAGTAGAATAACTTCTATCAACATTATCCTCAGGTGGGAAAGAAGAGTTTCTACAAACATCAGATCTTCAGGGAGTCCTGATCTGAACTGCAAACAACCAGAATTAGAGGAGATTTCAATTCCCTAGACTCTATACCCAAAAAATAGAACACAATAATGGGAAACATTCCTAAATACCTTTTAGCCTCTAACCCATTAATTTGGCGCATTAAACATCCATAAAAGAGACTTTACTTGATACGACTTTGTACATACCGTATGACTATGAACCTGGGATCTAATACCATATTTTTCAAGAATCGAACCATGGCCTAATCATGATGGGTATGTCAAGTCCATCAAGTATTGGAGGCTACCCCCATTAACCTAGCATATCATAACACAATAAATCTAGCAGCGGATGAATTCCAAACATAAAACTAGATAGAGTTGAGTTCCAAACATAAACGAAGATAGAACTTAACACAACCTAAAATCGAACCTTTTCATATGAGCATCTCAAGCAAAACAAGGATTGAAGGTCACACCATTAACCCATCCTATCCATCACATCAATTAACAAGTATCGGATGCACTCTGAACATATAATAAGATAGTAGAAACAATACTAATAATAATAACTTAATAATGTCTAATCTTTCCATTTATGTCATCATACAATATCCAACCTACCCAAGACTATATAATCCAGAAGCCTGTACCAATCCAATCTCTATAATATATCGGGACATGCTCGCAACAATAGCCAAAAACCAAGTCCAAGACAAGCCTATGACATAAGATAGAAACACTATGAAATATATGCCTTCCGAAGTATGGATGCTCACCAGTTCAAAGACAACACACAATCCGCTCGAACACTTAGCCATTGAACAAAAAGAGAAGAAGAATCTCTGGACCGTATATCAAATGGCAACATAACGTCCAGAGAAGGTTAGCTACTGGAGCACTACCGTGTAATTCAAGTGTATGCATAAAATAGTGTCATGATTCAATACCAAGTTAAACCATTAGAAGCCACCACATTCATATACATATACATGTTGATATATGCAATTACATCAAGTGTTAAGAGATACCAAGGCTATAGCATACATTTCAAAGCACCCAATCATGAACCTTAAAGTGGAGAAATCTAACCTTCCACTCGCTTAGGTTATATCACAAAAGAGGACTCTAACATTAAGTTGTCTTATTGTGCAAGTGAACTCTAATCATAAGCCTCTTGTTATACAAGTGGACTCAAACCAAAAGCCATTTTCCAAATAAGTAGACTCTAACCACAAGCTATCTTATCACGCAAGTGGACTCTAACCATAGGCTATCGTGTCCATTACTAGTCGACAATGGGACTCTAACCCTTTGTCCATGCATTCACATCCACTCAATTCAAAAATTAAAAATTTCAACCTAGTAAGCCATTTCAAGCCATCAAGGCCACAATTCAACACCATATATGACCACAAGGTCTTCATGAACTATTTATCAATCAATCACTTTAATAAGCCATTACATTATTTTTAATCACCATTCAAGTCAATTTGTTATCATCAAGACCTATACAACACCATTCATTCTTCATTATCATTCCTACACCAAACTTTGGTTTGACACAATTCAATTTTATATTTAGAGACTCCAACCTATTCAATCAAGCAAGCAACCAAAGTCACCAATTAACTCATTTTATAGGAAACAACGCCTTTACTCTCTTACAAAACATTCTTACTCATTAAGCAATTGCCTTAGTTCAAAACACTATTAGCATATAACTAGTTATTTCACTTAGACATTTTCACAAATACCTCGAGGGCACACCTTAACTATGACCAAAACCTATGTGAAAACTATCAAAATTTGGTTTACCCATGACCCATTTGTTAAACCACAATCAATATGCACCCACATGTAGAAACCATCCCCAAAAGCATGTGTAAATACATGTTTGAACTAGAGTAAACAATACCCAACACGGTACCTTAAAACCCTTAACATTTGATTTCAAAACCCACCATTGAAGAATCAAATCATTATTTAAAACATATTATATTTGAAAAATAAGAAAGATGGAAGATTCACATGACTTTTACAAGATAATTAAAATAAGGATTCTTTGTCTTCAAGCTTCTAGAAAGACACCCTTTTAATCCCTTGCTTCAATCTTGAGAGAGATGTTTTTATGAGTGTTTGGAATTTTTTCGAACTTGTATATGTGAAAATTGAAGAGAAAAATTAGGTTATATGTTGTGGGTTATAAGGTTTTAGGGGTGGGAAAAGTCTAAATGTCCTCTCCTTAAAAGCTAAAAAGTGATCTATGAGGGTACGACTCACCCTATTGACTTGTACCCTAAGTTACAATTTGTACCCTAACTTGTAACCTAGAACTTACCATGGATCCCTAAATTGACCAACATACAACTTCGCATCCATAAATCGTACGCTAAGGTATGAGTGGTACCCTGCAACCCATACCCATGTCAGAATGCTTTGGCCAAAACTTCAAGCATCATACGACCAGGCAAAATACCACCCATACCATAACATATGATTTGGGAGAGTCTAAATCATACCTGGGATTGAATGTAACCCTTGCTACATGGCCTAGAAATAAAGTGATAGGACCCCAAGTAGTATCCTAGGGTATGACTAGTATCCTAGAGTCTTACCTTGCCCAAAAACTCCAACTAATGGAATTTTTTCTAAGGGTCCAAAGCCTAGGTATTTCAATTCTCCCCCACTTGAATCATTCATCCTCGAATGATGGGTAAGGCTAGCACAAACACGAGTTAACATATCATTACACATCGAACCAATACTTTAATCAATTTAGAAAACCAAAACGCACATAAAGGATAAGACACATGTCATGATCATTATCACCTAACCATTCATTTAATTGACTTTGGGACTTGAACCCTGGTCTATCAAAATATTCACTCAATTCAAAGTTTAGAGACTTAAACATAAATCACGTTAAGAAGATTAACACATACATCAAGAATGAGTGTCTGAGATACTTAGAATTCATGTCCTCTTCTGCCTCCCAAGTAGTTTTCTAGGACTTTTGGTTCATCCATAGAAACTTCACCATTGCCACCACTTTCATATGTAACGAGTAAAATTGTTGATCCATGATCCTTACCGAGAGTTGCTCATAGGACAAAGTGTCTGAAATACCAACATCTTCAAAGAAAACAACTACCGAAGGGTCACCTATACATTTCCGTAATATCGTCACATAGAATACTAGATGGATGGAGCACAAACTAGAGGGCAGCTCCAACTCATATGCAACATTACCAACTATCTTTACAATCAAATGTGGACCAACATAATGGGGACTACATTTCCCCTTCTTACTAAATCGCATCAACTACACTCCCTTCATGGGAGATACCTTAAACAATACCCAATCACCAACATTATACTCGAAATACCTACACCTCACATCCACATAGGACTTTTGGCAACTTTTAGCGGCTTTCAACCTATGATGAATCAACTTTATCTTTTCCATGGCTTGAGGAACCAAGTCGAGGACAAACTACTTACCCTCACTAATTTTATACCACCTAATATGATATGGTTATGGCTGCCCCCACAAGTACACGGCCTTTCACACGAAGCCAAGCGCGGGAATTACAAACACTCCAAGCCTTATTCATGCAAATGGCCGTGTG
>JAPEIP010000228.1:52664-66199 GCA_026120095.1 Capsicum chinense
TGTTATTCTCGGATTGTGACTTAAAACCGAAAACTATCAATTGTGTTGTAAGCTAAAAACCGAAAACTAAAAGTTGTAGTTCTTGTGGTTGTTGGTTGAAATCCGAACTCTTGTTGTTGTTGGTTGATATTGCATCATAATAGGAAGATGATATCTCCTACCATACAATGCCTTAAAAGGAGCAATACTAGTGCTATAATGGCAACTATTGTTATAGGAAAATACAATCAAAGGCAAATGGCAGTACCAACTACTACAATAATCAATCATACAAGACGTAATATATCTTCTAATGTTTGGTTAGTCCTCTCCCTTGTCCATCCATCTACGGGTGGAAAGCAGTGCTAAGGAACACGTAGCAGCTGTCAACCTATCACGAATCACCTTCACCTTTCCCAAGGCTTAGGGAACCAAGTGGGGGACAAATAACTTGACCTCACTAATTTAATACCACCTAATAGGAGAATGATATCTCCTATAATACACTGCCTCAAAAGGATAAATTCCAATGCTATAATGGTAACTATTATTATAGGCAAAATCAATCATAGGTAAATGGCCGTACCAACTGCTACTATAATCAATCATACAAGACACAATATATCTTCCAATGTTTGGTTAGTTTTCTCAACTTTTCCATCCTTCAGTGGGTTGAATGCGGTGTTAAGGAACACCTTAGTCCCCAATCCTTTCTAAAATAACTCCCCAAAGAAAGATGAAAATAGAGTACAATGATCCGAGATCATAGAAACTGGGGCACCATGAAACTTCACAATCTCCGCAAGATACAACTTAGAATAATCCTCCTCTTGATAACTAGTCTTCATGGGAAAAAAGTGTGCGGACTTGGTCATTTTATAAACATTGATTTTGGAAACGAGGAAGATCGGTGACAAAATTCATATTAATCACTTCCCACATCTATTTGGGCAAATCTATCTCTTGATACAAATTATTGGGTCTAAAGTACTCAACTTTCACCTATTGACACATCATACACTTTGCCACATAGTTAGCTACATCTCGCTTCATATTATTCCAGCAAAAAAACTCCCTATGATCATGATACATTTTCACAAAACTGGGATAAATGGAATAATGAGATCCATGAGCCTCATCCATAATCCTTTCCCTTAATCAATCAATATCAGGAATACATAACATACCTTGGTACCTCAAGAACCTAATACCACCAATCACAAAATCAATAACATTTTGGTTGACCATTATTACCCTTAATATTCAAGAAACCAGGATCCAACATTTGCTTTTCCATTATCTCAAAATCAAGAGAGGATCTCAATACCTAATGCACAAACACACCAACATCCTCAGATTTCGTAAGACGAATTTAAGATTAGCCAAATAATGGATGTATATCACCAATTCCCACTTATCCTCATCCACGTATGCTAAACTCCCCTTGGATAACCTATTAAGAGTATTAGCAACAACGTTAGGTTTACCTAGATGGTAATGGAGACTCATATTAGTCCTTTATCAGCTCAAGCCCTCTTCTTTGCCTAACATTTAACTCCCTTTGAGTAAACACATATTCGAGGGTCTTATGACTAGAAAATATGTCAACATGAACCCTATAGAGATAATGATGCCAAATCTTTAATACAAATACCACGGCCAATAACTCCAAATCATGAGTAGGGTAATTTTTCTGATAAAGTTTTATTTGCCTAGAAGCATAGGCCATCACCCTGCCATAATGCATCAATATACAACTAACACAAACATGAGAAGCAGCATAATATACTACAAAACCATCATTAACCTCTGTCAAGGTCAAAATTAGAGTCAAAGTCAATTTATCCATCAACTTCTCAAAACTACCTTCGCATGCATTCGACCATAAGAACTTGACCTTCTTCTAGATCAACTTGTCAATGGGGAAGATATCATTGAAAAACTCTATAAATCTCTTATAGTAACTAGCTAACACAAAAAAGTGTGAATATTGGTTGGAGTCGTAGGTCTAGCCACTTCTTAACCACCGCAACCTTTTTTGGTCCACCATGTGTAAAAACACGAAATCATCTCCTGGGACGTCACATGGTGCCTAAGGCTACAAGTATCCCCAAGAAAACCCTTAGAGCCAATTTCCACCAATGACACTCCCTTTGAGTAAACACATATTCGAGGGTCTTATGATTAGAAAATATGTCAACATGAACCCTATAGAGATAATGATGCCAAATCTTTAATACAAATACCGTCAATCACATGAAAGGAAATATGGAAAAAATACTTGGTCCATAAGACCATAATATACAAAACTTTCAACAAAACCACAATATCGAACCCTCAACACATCATAAGTCTGAAACTAGTCTGACAAGCCTCTACAAATTAAAATCTAGAAAGTCGTTGGGACATCTCCCCAACAAACTCAAAATGAACTGAAGATAATAGTCTCTCAAGTACGGTAAATATCTGAAGATCAGTCCTCAAACCATGAGGACTTACCACTATAGAAAACATAGGCAAGGTACTCAAAAAATAACAGGTGAGGCTGGGACTGAGCACCAGAACCTACATTATGACATAATGTATCACATAGAAATATATATGGATCAGTACTTGGAATGCACTGAGAATGCGGGGGTGAATACATATGAATAAAATAGTATCAATATTCTTTAATCAAATCATATATGCATTATGAGAGGACTCCCATGGCTTGAGCAAGTATAAAATATAAAGCTCATAAGTCATGTAGAATGGACCATTTAACACAAATATTGTGAGTCATCATTGTTGAATCTCAAAATTCAAAATCTTCTCTAGTTCTCAATACCCGAAGGCTAAGGAACTTTAACAATACTTTCAACTCATGCATAAGTCTCATGGATAGTAAAACTTCTTCAATACTCATTTAGAACTCATATACTTGGAATTCGGAATCATATAACTTAAAAACATACTTGAAGGCATTTAATTCTCTTTAGGAAAATATCTCAAAGCTTCAGGGAAATCACTCCATCTTAAATGGAAAGGCATTCTAGTTTATTGAAACAACTTATCTCAAGGCTTTATAAAAGTACTATAAGAAGGGAAGATTCTTTCATTTAGGAAATAACTCACATCAAGAAAATACTTTAGTTGGGGAAACATTTTTGTAATTCAACCATTTAGGAAAATAGCTTATAGGGAAGGAAAATGAGTATTTGATCTCAAAGTCTAAATGTCAGAGGAGGTTATTGTAACCAACATAAACCATGCGAGCTACATGGAGTCCAACATTTTATCCTCCTAAGGAAGAGACCCCACATTAGGGAGGAACGTCAGAGCCAGGTAGTATAACCTAGGTCTAGTGATCACTAAACGAAACTCGGCCTAGGGCCCAATCATAATCATCATAAACTCGGCTTCAGGCCCAACTTATGGTGACACGTAGTTTTGGAGTAAGAAACTGTAGTAACTTACCCACTCGGTGCTAAATACTACTCCCTTTAAATTATCTACGCTCATCTCATAAATAAATCAACTTTCAGAAAAATCACATGGTCACCACGAACCCCATAATCAAATTGATAATCTCATATAGTGAAGTGGATTTGAAAGCTCAAGGACCATTAGGTCAATTCATTTCTCAATCATCTCAAAATACTCAAAACATCGATGCTCATAGCACAAGAGTTCATAATTTCATAAGTCTCAAATAGGGCTTACTAACCCATAATTAAATCTCAAGTTAAAGCTTATCAAAACCATAAGATTTAGCATATAGATTCATAAATCATGTGAAAATCTGGGAATTTCATAAAATTACCTCAAAATCTCAATATATCCATATGCTTCAATATCTCAACAATGCAAAAATTACCTTATCAAGGAGTAAAATCATGGGGTTTTTACCCAGCTGTAAATACTCAAGAAAAAATGTAGAAATCACGTCATTTGACTCTTAATTTATGGGAAATATCAATATAATGCATTCAATAATAATGAGTGAAAACCCCAATACAAATTCATGTAAAAACCTCATATATTTCAAGAATTTCATGATGTAAATAGCCTTTTGTACACAGGGGTGGAAGGGTTACCCTTGTTCAAAAACCCCACATACCTTGAATTAGAAGCTTTTTATGAACTCTCACTTTTGGAACTCTATTCGTGCTCTAAAATGAGGGTTCTTCAGGTCCTTGTCTTGGGAACCTTGAATCTTGACTCAATTTAGAAAATTCATGGTGGATTCTTGAGATTCCTGGAAGAGGTTTTGGATACTTATGGTTTATGTTGAGAGAAAACTTGAGAAAAAGCTCATAAGATGCTTGTAAATGGCTTTAATTTTTTGTTTCCATGATTTTATAGGCTTGGAAAAGGCCCAAAGTGCCCTTTTAAATGTCTGTGTGAAACTAGAAAAATTGAACTGGAACCCGATTTCATTGGTCTCTGCGATGCGCCACTCATCGCTATGGCTCACTGCAATTTGACAATTGGGAAATTGGCAGCCTCCGCGACGCAGAGCCAACATATTTTCCCACTAGTTGGGACATGGGACTCCTTCGCGATGTGCCACTATCGCGGGGTTCCACAGGAAATTGACAATTGCAAAATCAACCCTCTCCGCAATGCACCATGTAGTTAAATGATGTAGTTTTACGACTAAGGCTTAAATTAGCTATAACTTCTTACCCGAGTATTGGATTTAGTCAAATCTTATATCGATGGAAAGCTTATCAGATTTTAGGGTCGGAATCAAGCCTCACTCGACATGCCCTATGGCTCAAACTATGAGGGAACTTAGTGGGGCCTTACAATATCACCCTCTTGGGAACATTCATCCTCAAATGTCTCTAGTTAGGCTCGGAGTACAGGAAAAACTGAGTATGCACTGCTAAAACAATTACTAAATGGTTCAAGATCTTCCTAAACTCATGACCACTCCGGATATCGCAAGAACTCATACAAAGATAGATGCATAGCTGAACTTTATATTAAAAAAGTTGAATCAAGGAAGAATGGTACCTTCGGATTGATCTTACCTTGCGGAAAAGAGGTGCGGTTATTTGGCTCGCATGTTTGCTTCTGCCTCCCAAGTAGCACCCTCAACTGATTGGTTTTGCCAGAAAACTTTGACCATGGGAACTTATTCGTTTCTTAGTCTACGGATCTGAAAATCTAGGATCTCCACGGGAATCTCATTAAGGAAAGGCTATCCTAAATATCAACACTCTATGAAGGATCAACCACAACGGAATCACCAATATGCTTCTTAAGCATGGAGACATGAAAGTAAGTTGAACGGCGGACAACTCCGAGGGCAACTCTTATATAAGCCACTTTTCCAACACGGATCAAGACTCTATATTGGCCAATATAACAGGGACTAAGCTTTCCTTTCCTATTAAACCTTTTCACCTTTTTCATCTGTGAAATCTTCAAGTACACCAAATCACCCAACTTAAACTCAAGATCTCTCCTCCTCAAATCTGTGTAAGATGTTTGATGACTATGAAAGGCTTTCAACCTTTATCTAATGAACTTAATTTTCTCCATAGCTTCGAACACTACATTAGGCCCATACGGGGTAGCTTCACCCACTTCAAACCAACCAATGGGTGATCTATACCTCCTACCACACAAAGCCTCAAATGGTGCCATCTCAATGCTAGCATGGAAATTATTGTTATAGGCAAACTCTATCAATGGCAAATGCTCATCCCAACTACCTTTGAAATCAAGAGCGCATGCCCTTAACATATCCTCTAGGGTCTGAATGGTCCTCTCAGCCTAATTATCTATCTGTGGGTGAAAAGATAGAATCAAAAGAACTTGGGTGCCAAGACCCTGCTGAAATGCCCTCCAAAACTGAGAAGTTAATTAAGTACCCCAATGCAAAATGATAGACAAGGGAACTCCATGTTGTCTAACCAACTCCCAGATATACAATCTAGCATAATCCTCAGCCGTATAAGATGTATGCATGGGCAAGAAATGTGCAGACTTAGTCAACCTATCCACAACAACCAAAATAGAATCATGATGGCGACACGAAAGATGCAACCCGATCACGAAGTCCATATTCGCCATCTCCCACTTCCAAGTGGGTATACTAAACTCTTGCATCACACAACCCGATCTTTGGTGCTCTACCTTAACCTGTTGACAAGTTGCACACTTTGCTACAAACTTGGCGATGTCTTTCTTCATGCTGTTCCACTAATAGATTTCTCACAAATTGTGATACATCTTGGTAGTACCGGGATTAATGGAATAACGCATGCCATGTTCTTCACCCATAATCCTTCACCTCAAATCATCAACACATGAAACATATAACCTACCATGTACCCTCAACACACCATCTCCCCCTTGCGAGAAAATCTCAACCTTTTGGTCCTTAACTGACTCCATTAGTTCCACCAAACTAGGATCCCTATTCTGCTTCTTATTTACTTCTAAAACTAAAGAAGATTTGGAACTACTCTGAACCAACATAATCCCCTTCGATGAATCAAGTAATCTAATACCCAACCTAGCTAGACAAAGAACATCATGAGCTAACTCTCTCTTACCTTCCTCAGTATGTGCAACACTACCCATGGACAATCTACTATGGGCATTCGCCACTATATTGGTCGTGCCTGGGTGATACAACACACTTAGATCATAATCTTTCAACAACTCTAACCACCTTCTCTGGATAAGATTCAAATCCTTCTGGGTAAATATGTACTGTAGGCTTTTATGATCAGTAAACATATCAACATGGAAACCATAAAGATAGTGTCTCTAAATTTTCAAAGAAAAAACCACACCAGCTAGCTCAAGATCATGGGTTGGGTAGTTCCTCTCATGTGGCTTCAACTGTCTAGAGGCATAAACTATAACCTTACTTCTTTGCATCAATACACAACCCAAACCAACTCTAGAGGCATTATAATACACCACAAAACCATCAGTACCATCAGGCAAACCAACACAGTGGCTGAAGTGAATCGATCCTTCAACTCTTGAAAACTCTTCTTACAAGAATCAGACCACAAGAATTTAACCTTCTTTTGGGTCAATCGAGTCATAGGAGATGCAATAGAAGAGAAACCCTCAGCAAAACTACTATAATATACCACTAACCCCAAGAAACTCCTAAGGTCATATGGAGAGATAAGTCTAGGCCAGTTTCTCACAGGTTCTGTCTTTGAAGGATCAACTCTAATACCCTCGGCTGATACAACATGACCCAAGAAGGCTACAGACCTTAGAAAAAATTCAAACTTACTAAATTTGACAAATAATAGGTGATCTCTAAGAGCTTGCAAGAGAATTCTAAGATGAGCTGCATGGTCATTCTCATTATGGGAGTACATAAGGATGTCATCTACAAAGAAAATGATGAACGTATCAAGGTGTTTCTTGAACACTCAATTCATGAGGTCCATGAAGGCTGATGGGGCATTGGTTAGTCCGAAAGACATGACTAGAAACTCAAAGTAACCATAATAGGTTTGGAAGGTTGTCGTTGGAATATCACATTCCCTCACCTTAAGTTGATGATTGCTGGATCTAAGGTCTATCTTGGAAAAATAACTTGCACCGTGCAACTGATAAAAAATGTCATCAATTTTTGAAAGAGGATACTTATTTTTGACTTTGACCTTGTTCAGCTGACGGTAGTCAATGCATATATGCAAAGATCCATCTTTCTTCTATATGAACAAAATAGGTGTGCCCCAAGAATAAATACTGGGTCTAATGAAACTTTTGTCTAAGAGATCATTGTGTTGCTCTTTTAACTCCTTAAGCTTGGCAGGTGCCATACGATATGGCAGAATGGAAATAGGCCAAGTTTTGGAAAAAAGGACAATTCCAAACTCTATCTGTCTATCGGGAGGTACCCTTAGGAGATCTTCCAAAAAGATATCGAGAAACTCATTAACAACATCAACCGACTTAATCATTGGAGTCTAGGACTTAGTGTCCTTGACCATAACTAGGTGGTAGATACAACCTTTGGATATAAGCTTTCTAGCTTTGAAATAGGAGATAAAATGACTCTTGGGAGATACCGAACTCCCGAACCACTCAAACACTAGTTCATCAGGACACTAAAACTTGACCATACGGGTACAACAATCTATAGATGCATAACTAGAATGAAGCCAATTCATACCCAAAATAAGGTCAAAATCTATTATGTCTAACTCTATCAAATCTGTAAGTATGAATCTATAAAGCATAGTAATAGGGTAATTTTTATACATTTATTTTGTAACAACTGACTGTTCGAATAGTGTAGAAACTAGGAAACGCTCGGGAATCTTTTTAGGACTCATTTTGGAATTCACAGCCACAACTAGGGTCACATAAGAGAGATTCA
Source organism: Capsicum chinense (assembly GCA_026120095.1). NCBI lineage: Eukaryota > Viridiplantae > Streptophyta > Magnoliopsida > Solanales > Solanaceae > Capsicum > Capsicum chinense. The sequence goes on from JAPEIP010000228.1 coordinate 61,000, forward strand.
ACCCGAGATCCAAAAACACATAAACCTCAAGAAAAAAGACACAGAGCATGCCACTAATAACATCAGGAGAGTCCTCCTGCTCTAGAAGAGGTAGAAAAGCATAGAACCTGTTCTGGCACCGACCACCAACGATGCTAGAAGAAGCACCCTGAGAAGAGGCGGGACAAAGGACCAGAGCTGGTGCACTAGCAACCTGTGCCTGAGATCGGGCATCTCTATTCCCTTGTCTAGGATAGGGATAATCTCTACTTCTGTAGACCTGCTTGCCACAACCAAAATGACCCCTCATCCAAAACACTCCCCAAGGTGGATAACGGGGCCTATTACCAACACTATTTTATAGTCCAGACATGAAAGACATGCTCCCTTGCTCCAGCCTACCTCTAGGCGTGGAAGCACTAGCTGAAGAAGGAACTGGAATAGACGAACGCTCTGAAACTGAAGGCGGTTCCCTCTATGTAACCTAGGCTGACTAAACTTATGTTGATCAGATCTCGCCCTCTTGCTACAACTCATTCTACTTTTTTCTCTAAGTTTATCCGCTTCTATCTGTTGGACATGCATCATCAACCTAGCCAGATTCATATCCTTATGCAACATCACGACTTTACACTCCTTCAGTACCATTTTGAAAACACCGATCACAAACTTACTCACACTAGCTCGGGTGTTAGAAATCAAATTAGGAGCGTACTTGGCCAAGTTATTGAACTTCAAATAGTACTCTTTTACAGTGATGGAGCCCTGTCTCAAGTTGATGAACTCCTTAATCTTTGCCTCCCTCATCTCAAGTGGAAAGAACTGATCCAAGAAGACATCTTGGAAAACTTGCCAAGTCATAAGAGCTATATTCTTACCTCTACCCTTTCTCAATAACACAACTTAATCATAAGCAATGTCCTTTAGTCAGTAGGATGCCAAATCAAGACTTTCTTCTTCTAAAATATGCATCACGTCTATGATCTTTCTCACCTCCTCCAAGCACAAATGTGGGTCCTCATCTATCTTTGACCCAAAGAACTTAGGCAGGTTCATCCATATAAATTCACAAATCCTAGCCATGGCTAAATCACCACCCTACTGATTAGCAATAGGGGCCTGGTTATTGGCCCAAACATTTGCGGTGACCGCTTATCTTAACGCCTGAAAGGCTGCCCTAAACTCAGTATGGGACACAGTTTCATTCAAAGGATCAATAGGTGGGGGTTGTTCATTATTGTTTTCACGGACATTCTCTATTCGAGGAGGCATTTTTTGAAAATGGAAGAGCACAGATCATTAAATAAGAGGGATAAGTGTGGGCACGATAGAATCTGAACGAAGAAATAACTTCTTCCTAAAAGATCTTGTAGCCTCTTGCTCATAGGTTTGGCGTGCTACACACCAATGATAAAGATTCTAATCAACGCGGCATGTCAGACTCCCTAAAAATCTTAGGTTCTGATACCAAGTTTGTAACGACCCAAAATCATCTACTGGGATGTCACACAGTGCCTAAGGCTACGAGTAGCCCCATGCTATCCCTTAGAGCCAGTTTTCACCAATGAAACTCAATTCAGGATAAGAATGGACTCAACACTAGCATGACTATCACATAAAAGGAAATATGGAAAAGATACTCGGTCCATAAGACCACAATTTAGAGAAATCTTAACAAAACCATAATATCGAACCCTCAACACATCACGTCTGACGCTAGTCCGACAAGTCTCTACAAATCAAAATCTAGTGGGCCATTAGGACAGGTCCCCAACTAACTCGAAATAACTCATATAAAGATATCTGCATAGCTGAACTTTATATTGCAAAAGATGAATCAAGGAAGAATGGTACCTTTCGATTGATCTGAACTTGTGGAAAAGACGTGTGGGTATTTGGATCGCATGTCTGCTTCTGCCTCCTAAGTAGCACCCTCAGCTAATTGGTTCCACCACAAAACTTTGACAAAGGGAACTTCTTTGTTCCTTATTCTATGGATCTAAAAATCTAGGATCTCCATGCATATCTCATCAAAGGAAAGGCTATCCTGAATGTCAAAACTCTCTGAAGGATCAACCACAATGGAATCACCAATATTCATCTTAAACATGGAGACATGAAAGATAGGATGAACGACGGATAACTCCCAGGGCAACTAAACCTCATAAGCCCCTTTACCAACACTGCTCAAGACTTTATACGGGCCAACATAATGGGGACTAAGCTTTCCCTTCCTATTAAACCTTTTCACCCTTTCATGGGTGAAATCTTCAAGTTTTCCAAATCACCCACCTTAACTCAAGATCTCTCCTCCTTGCATCTACATAAGACTTTTGACGACTCTGAGCGGTTTTCAACCTTTCTCTAATCAAATTAACTTTCTCCATAGCTTCGAACACTGCATCAGGCCCACGCACGGCAGCTTCGCCCACTTTAAACCAACCTATGGGTGTTCTATACCTCGTAGCATACAAATCCTAAAATGGTGCCATCTCAATGCTATCATGGAAACGATTGTTATAGGCAAACTCTATATGGCAAATGCTCATCCCAACTACCTTTGAAATCAATAGAGCACGCCCTTAATATATCCTCTAGGGTCTGAATGGTCCTCTCAGCTTGACCATCTTTCTACGGGTGAAAAGCTGAACTCAAAAGAACTTGGGTGCCAAGACCCTACTGAAACACCCTCTAAAACTGAAAAGTAAATTGAGTACCTCTATCTGAAATGATAGACAAAGAAAATCCATGTAGTCTAACCAACTCTCGAATATACAATCTAGCATAATCCTCAGCCATATAAGATATTTGCATGGGCAAGAAATATGCGGACTTAGTCAACCTATCCACAACAACCCAAATAGAATCATGATGACGACGCAATAGAAGAAACCCGGTCACGAAGTCTATATTCACCATCTTCAACTTCTAAGTGGGTATACTAAATTCTTGCATTACACCACCCAATTTTTGGTGCTCTACCTTAACCTGTTAACATGTTGCACACTTTGCTAAAAACTCGATGACGTCTTTCTTCATGCTATTCCACCAATAGCTTTTTTGCAAGTAACGATACATCTTGGTAGTACCGGGATAAATGGAATAAGTCACACCATGTGCTTTACCCATAATCCTCCACCTCAAATCATCAGCATACGGAACACACAACCTACTATGCACCCTCAACACATTATCTCCCCTTTTGGAGAAAACCTCAAATTTTGGTCCTTAACTGACTCCTTCAATTTGACCAAACTAGGATCCCTATCCTGCTTCTCCTTCACTTCCGAAACTAAAAAAAATTCGAAACTACTCTGCACCAACGTACTCCCCTTTACTGAATCAAGCAATCTAACACCCAACCTAGCCAGACAATGAACATGACGAGTTAACTCTCTCTTACCTTCCTAAATATACACAGCACTACCCATGGATAATCTACTAAGGGCATCCTCCACCATATTGGCCTTGCCTGGGTGATATAACACACTCATATCATAATCTTTCAACAACTCTAACCACCTCCTTTGTCTAAGATTCAACTCCTTCTGGCTAAACACATACTGCAGGCTTTTATGATTAGTAAAAAAATCAGCATGGACACCATAAAGATAGTGTCTGCAAAGTTTCAAAGCAAAAACCACAACAGCTAACTCAAGATCATAGGTCAGGTAGTTCCTTTCATGCGGCTTCAATTTTCTAAAGGCATAGGCTATAACCTTACCTTTTTGCATCAACACACAACTTAAACAAACTCTATAGGCATAACAATACACCACAAAACTATTAGTACCATCAGGAAAAGTCAACACAAGTGCTAAAGTGAGTCGAGTCTTCAACTCTTGAAAAATCTTCTCACGGGAATTGAACTACTGAAATTTAACCTTCTTTTGGGTAAACTGGGTCATAGAAGACGCAATGGAAGAGAAACCCTCAACAAAATGATGTTAATAGGCCGTTAGACCCAAGAAAATCCTAATGTTAGATGGAGAGATAGGTCTAGGCCAGTTTCTCAGAGCTTCTATCTTTTGGGGATCAACTCTAATACCCTCGGCTGAAACAACATGTCCTAGGAAGGCTACAGACCTTAGGAAAAATTCATACCTACTGAATTTGGAAAATAACAGGTGATCTCTAAGAGCTTGCAAGATAATTCTAAGGTAAGCTGCATGGTCATTCTCATCACGGGAGTACACAAGGATGTTATCTATGAAGATAATAGTGAACATATCAAGGTATTGCTAGAACACTCGATTCATGAGGTCTATGAAGGCTGTTGGGGCCTTGGTCAGTCCAAAAGACATAACTAGAAACTCAAAGACACGATAACGGGTTTGAAAGGATATCTTTGGAATATCACATTCCCTCACTTTAAGATGATGATAGATAGATCTAAGGTTTATCTTAGAAAAATAACTTTCACCTTGTAAGTGATCAAACAAGTCATCAATTCTCAAAAGAGGTACTTACTTATGACTGTGACCTTGTTCAGTTGGCGGTAGTCAATGCACATACACAAAGATCCATCTTTCTTCTGCCCGAACAAAATAGGTGCTCCCTAAGAAGAAATACTGGGTCTAATGAAACCTTTGTCTAAGAGATCTTTAAGTTGATCCTTCAACTCCTTAAGCTCGGCAGGTGTTCTACGATATTGCAGAATGAAAATAGGCCGAGTGTTGGGAAGAAGGTCAATTCAAAACTCTATCTCTCTATCGGGAGGAACCCTTGGGAGATCTTCCAAAACATACATCGGGAAACTCATTAACAACATTAACCGACTGGATGGTTGGAGTCTCAGACTTAGTGTCCTTGATCCTAACTAGGTGGTAGATGCAACCTTTGGATATAAGCTTTCTATCTTTAATATAGGAGATAAAATGACTCTTGGGAGATACCAAACTCCCCGAACTACTCAAACACTGGTTCATTAGGAAACTGAAACTTGACCACACAGGTACGATAATCTATAGATACATAACAAGAATGAAGCCAATCCATGAATAAAATAAGGTCAAAACCTATCATTTCTAACTACATCAAATCTGCAAGTATGACTCTGCGAAGCACCGTAAGAGGGCAATTTCTATACACTTATTTCAAAACAACTGACTCTCTCACTGCTGTAGAAACTAGGAAAGGCTCAGGAATCTTTTTAGAACTCATTTCAAAATTCATAGCCACAAGTGGGGTCAGATAAGAGAGATTCGACCCAGGGTCCAAC
>JAPEIP010000228.1:86448-121961 GCA_026120095.1 Capsicum chinense
AAAACGGGTTCTACATGCAGGTTCTTGTATTATCGCGGTGACCAAGTCTTGAGCCTCTATGTGTTGGCCTCCAAAAATGTCGTCCAAAGATAAGGTGGCCATTTGTCCCGTATCAGTCCATGATTTAGTTACTGACTCAGTTATCATGTCATTATTCAATTCAAAGAAATTCCATGTGGTAATCGTAGCTTATTCCCTAGAACTTAAACTAAGTTTTAATTCAGGATTTAATGAACCCAAGGGGGAGATAATATAATACCCCAAAAATCTAAGATAAGATTAGAACTATGCTTCAAGTACATATAAAGTAAAGCATCATTTTCGGTGTTATAGGAAGTGATTTAGTCATGCATTAAGGTCATAAGTAACATCTAGATCATGGCCAAGTCAAAATCATCAACTTAAAATGAACATAAGTTCTAAATTCTTAAGTATTTTTTAGCTCATGATCTACAACATGAAAGTTTTCAAATTTTTCCACTCTATCAATTTTTTTCTTAATAAAAAATTATAGTAAAAGGTTTTGATTAGTTTACCAGAGGGTTTCTTTCTACCAGAGATTGACGACCAGAGTTGATGAGCCATCAACTCATTGTTGACCCATCGACTAAAGTTTTTAACCTAAACTAGTAAGACATAATAAATAATAGATATTGACAAATTGAGTTGATGAGTCGTCAACTAAATAGCGAGTCGTTAACTAAACTCATCAACCAAACCAATAATGATAAAAATTGCCAGAAATTGATGAACAGAGCTGATGAGCCGTCAAAAATCATTAAATAAAAATCTCATTACAATATTATCTTAGCTGTTTTTTGGTCTTTTCACACTCTTCTAACAAAAAATTATGTAATTTAAACTATTCTAAGGCTGAAAGATAAGTCTAACGCACCCCAAATTCTCCATTAACTCAAAATTCAATCAAGACGTTGATAGACAATAGAGAAAGAGTTGATTTTCTTCTCCCAAGGAGAAATTAGTGTTCTTCTACTTCAAATTCCACATCTAAAAGTTTTGCCAAGTTTTCAATCTCCAAGTATGTGGGATTTCATCAAAGGGTCTCCTTTACATATCAAGACACATATCGAGACCCAAAGTTAACTCAAAATCTTAGTTTAATTCCTTCCTTGGATCTTAGGGTTCATCAATGTTGTGAATTTTTTATATATCAATTCCTTAATCTCACTGAGCTATAAAACCAAGTATTAATAAGAATTTTAGTACCATTAAAAATTCAAAATTGTAAACCCTAATTATATTGTAAAATCAATAATTTTGACCTTGGCTTATTAAATTTTATAATTCACTCAGTTTATCATATTGTCGTATAGTTGTATTCTTCAGAGATTGTGGGTTATGAACACTTGATGACCTTAGATTTCACACATATACTTATGATTATTATATTCTCTAGTTTAAAAGTTTCAAATGGTCTCAAATAAGGCATTTCTTTTTAGTTTTTAGAATATTACTATTATTGAGAATATTCAATTATCAGTGCATTCAGTTGGGAGTATTACTTAGCACTAAGAGGAGCTAGGTATGAAGGCTCACCCATTAATTAGGTTGATACCTTTAGTATAAGTCTATAACTCCTAGAACTATGATCTCGCCATAGGTTTTAAAAAGTCATCCATAAGAGCAGGCTTAACACCTTAGTCTTTTTGGACATCAATTTAGTATATACATATCAATTAGTGTTCATACCCTTGGCAAGGTACATAATACCCATCTAATTGTAGTTATAGATGGACCCCAGTTAACTCAGATTGGGGTATATCGATTAACAATAGCTCCCATAGTTCAGACTCAGATATTGCATAACTTTCTATTCAATTTTTTAGCATACTATGAAGTTATATATTCATTAAATGGATATTGCATAAATATACATATTCCATCCCTATGTTTAGTTTATCATATTATCTTCTGCATATTTGTTTCACATAGTATAGTGTATATCGCATATGCTCAGTACATTTAAAGTACTGGCTGCATACTTTCTTTCTGCTATATTGTTTTATAATATAGATTTAGAGGTTCAACATTTGAATCATGCTTAATATGATATCCTATTACATTAGCTACAGAACTTATATGAGTCCTTATAATTCAAGTACTAGGTTTTAGTACTTTTTTATACTATTATTTCAGTTTTAGTTGGTTAGAGTTAGTCAGGGGCTTATTCTAATAACTCATAATATTTAGAGGTGTATGAAGAGATGGTTAGATTTTTAGTATGTTAAATATGTCAGATAGTCTTAGTTTGAATTCTTTTTTAATTTTTTTTATTATGATTATTTCATTTCAGTTTAGTTTCGGCATAGTATTTCATTATTTATACATTACACTTAGTTTTGTACCAAGGAAAGGGTTAGCTTAGGGTCTCTCATTACTCTAAGTACTATGTTATGACTAGTAATTAGTCTCAGGTCATAACAAGTTATCCTATTACTTGTTATTCTGGTCTATGGCTTATATTGTATACTAGTGAGTAAAAGTAGGCCATCATAACTAAAGAAATTAGATCATGATAATTTTGCCCATAACTTTTATTGCATCTCGTGACATTCATTTTGAAGAATGGGCAAGGTTTCACAATACACATTCATGTGTCGGTAAATTATGACTCATTTACTCTAAAATTAGAAAGAAAACTGGTCTTCAATGATCAATTAAAGTTTTTAATAATGATTTTGTTTAATTTTAATGTGAAGGCTGAGAGGTGAAGAAAGTAGAAAAAGGAGTGGAAAAAGGCAAAAAGATATAAACTGAAGCAAAAAAAGTATAAAGTAATAAAAAGGACACGCTGGTACATTGCCAAAATGAGTTTAAAATTTCCTAATGAACATACCACCATAAGTAATGATAAATTATGGCAAACCATAATAAAGATAAAATGGAAGCGCTATGGGCATTTTGGGGTGCAGCAAAATGATCAATAGACCAAGTCGTGCGTTGCCAAAAGAAACATAGATTGGCCACTTGAGCTTGATAGATGACAAATCGGTGCAGAGTAGGATAGATCTACATATTGCTGATATATTTGAGGATTAGATGTGCTCAACCTAATTATGAGCGATGGAAATTCTTTAATTTTGAGTTTGACTTTGCTAAAACTATTAAAGCTTTTTGGTGATTGGAAAAACTATATGTTGTCAATATTGTTGATGCTTAATCTTGTAACTAAACCCTAATCTATTTACCACTTTTGTGCTTATAATCTAGAGTTTTCTTGTGAAATATTTTGATTCTTTGACAAATATAGATGATGAACTTGGTATAATTTATTTTTTCCTTGTTATAAGTAGCTAATTTCCCAAAAATAAGGTTATACATTATTGAGTATTATTTGTGTGTGGGTAGTGATTAATCACCTTCGTAATAGGTTATATGTTATGATTTTAGCTAAATCTTTATGTCTTAATTTATAGATTGAGGTAATACACTTCATCTATACTTGGACTCTTGTATTTTCTAAAATGGGGATCAAGAGTGATGATATTTAGTTAACCATACTTGAGTTACACTTATTTAAGTGGTAATGATAGTGAGAGATTATCTATTTCTACATTACTAGTTGATTGATAGTGTTAACACCTTAATGTTTCAGAGAAGCCCATGAGAAGTTTGGTTTTTGATTGACAAATCATTTCTAATATGTAAAATCATGTTTAATCATAATTAGTAATTGAATCTTAGTTGTGTACTCACTTACCCATGCATTCAATCATTCTCAAGAAGGCCCAAGTGATTTGACTCATTTACATAATCATATTGCATTCACTTTGGAGAACCAATATTGAAACTATTAACTCAATGAAAAAAATTGTTATAACAACCTCTTCTAATTTACTTTCTTAGTTAGTTTTAGCATTAGGTGAAAACTTGAAGTTACTTGTGACACTTGAGAGTGATGTTATCACTCTCATTCCATATGGTTTTTACCCTAACTCTTAGTTGGGTAAAATATATTACTAACAATTGCATATATTTAATTTTGAGAGTATATATAAGCATTATGATAAATGATCGCATTGTCAGGGATAGAAACATAGTGTTCATTGTTTTTAGTGTTATAAGTTACTATAAGTTAGACATAGTGTTTACTTTATGTATATGTTGCTTTTGTTTAATATATGTTATAATATGTGCCTTCACAAGGTGAGTCTAAACGGTATCAATTCCACTATATTAAATGGGTACCTTAAGGATGAGGATTACCTTAGGGATGAGAGAAAATTTCATTTTCATTCTATCCATTGATGGAAATAGAGTGTTTCATGTTACTAGCATGATGCTTCATCTACTTTGAATGAAAGGTTTATTTGGGGTAGCCTATGAATATGAAACCTTCATATGACCAATTTTATTTATATATGTATCCTATGTGATATCGTCCACATTCACAAGAGTAATACAGTTGAGAATATTTCTCTTTCACTGACAGGCGGGGTGGTACTATTGTTGTGGGTGTTTTCCATCAATTTTATAACTCCTTGGTTGAATTAATAGAAGAATTTTTGGACCGATTCTTTCCACCTACTTGAATGCCATAATTGAGGGATAAGATTATTAACTTCAGCTAATTGCATGGTAAATCTTCACATGAAGCATGGGAATAGTTTAACAAGAAGTTATTGCAATGGCCAAATTATGATATCCCGGAAAAAATACTCCTCAAAATATTTTATAAAGCATTAGATAAATTGAACAAGATGGTAGCAGATAATGTAGTTGGGGATCTATAGACAAGCAAACTTAGGGTGTTGCTTTTGCATTATTAAATCAAGTTATAAAAAAAAGTCAAGGTTAGCAAAAAAGAGATAACGAGGTGGTTGGGGGATCCCTCTACATATTTTAAGAGTAAATAAAAAAGAAAGAAGGCGAGGAAAGAGATAAGGATATGGAAAAAGTAATGATGCAATTTGACCTTCTTACCAAACATATAATAGGCTCAACTCTAAAGGCAGTAAATGCCATTGATTCTAATGGTTCTAAATCTTATGATGATGATGAGGTAAAGCTCTTGAATAAGAAATTTAGTTCTTATAAAAGCAGATGAAGGTTCCCGACCTACCTATCAAAGTCGTAGAATGAATAAATATACTGAGGTTGGATAGTGAAGTATAAAGACTATGATAGGTACATTCCTCTACTTGATCAAGCCAAGGGTAAAGAAATGACCTCCGTTGATCCAAAAAAATATATGAATGAAGATGTACTTTCCTTCATCCTCATGGGGGTTGAAGGAAGTACTAAAATTCTAAGAGAAATGAAAAGTGTTCTTTTCAAAACTCAATCAGATCTTCACTTTGCACTCCACCTCAATTAAAAAACTTGAAACCCAATTAGGTCAAATTTCCTCCTTAATAAATGGAATGTCCAAAGGGGGCCTCTCTAGTAACACAATGTCAAAAACAAAAAATGATGCTTATGCTATTGAAATTATTAGTAGGAGTAAGATAACCTTTGGCTATAATACTGTAAATTTTGATGTTGATTCTAGTGATAAGGGTGCCAGATAAAAATTAAGTGAAAATAGAAGGAAGATTGATAAATCCCCAGTGGAAAATGATTCAGATGTAGAGAATCTAGGAGAAGTGAAAGAGAAGGTTAAAATCAAAGAGGTGCAACAAATGGTTGATAGTAATGTTTTAAGGGCAGATGAAAATCTGATGGTTTCAAGGCCGAAGGTCAAAATCCTCCTCTATTTTCATAAAGTATTAGGATTAAAGAAGGAGACTCAAAGTTCAAAAAGTTCCTTTTAAAGTTTAGCAACGTACCGATAAATATTTCATTGCTAGAGGCCCTAAAAGGAATGCCATGCATTCTAAATTCATGAAGGACTTGGTGATAAAGAAGAGAGTCATGGATTTTAAAACAATTAAAGTTACCCAAAATTATAGTATGATAATAACTAGCCAAATGGTTGAAAAGAAAAAGTACCCAAAAGCATTTACCATCTTATGAACTATTAGGGTGTACAAATTGAGAAAATCTTTATGTGAAATTATGGCAAGTATTAATTTGATGTTATTGGTTGTATATCATAAGCTAGGTTTGGGTGCTCCAAAGCCAACCATAATGAGACTTTTGATGGATAAGCATTCTTTTAAGAAAGGCATGGGTGTATAGTATAATTTACTAGTGAAGGTGGACAACTCATCTTTTCAACTAATTTTATGATCTTGGATTACCAAATTAACCATGAGGTCCCTATTATCCTTGGTAGGAAATTATTGGATATCATACGAGTTTTGATAGATAAAGATTTGGGTCAACTATGAAGAGGTGTTATTTCATGTGTGCAGTCCTTGACAAACATATGGATCCATAAGTTGTCTCTATGATTCATGTCATAGATGATGAGGTGACCAATGCAATAAAAGTGTGTTGCGGGATTATACAAGTGATGATATCGAGAAGTATAATGAAGTTATGGCTCCTTTGAAAGGTCTTGGTTCTTATACTAAGAATCCATGCACGCTTGATCTTGACTTGATGAAATGAGAGAGCCTTTCAACTAAGACCTCAATTATAGAGCTGGCAAAACATGAGCTTAAACCTCATTTTCCATACCTTTTTATGCCATGGGAAGTTTAATAATTTTAGTCGGTGGTGATAGGATATATTCGGAATATTGGTTGGACCATAAAAAATATTATCGAGATTGCACCTAGTATTTTCACCCATATGATAAAGTTGGAACCCAATTTCAAACAAAGTATGGAACATCAATGGAAGTAAAATCCTCTCATGCAAGTGGTTATGAAAAAGAAGATAATCAAATGGTTAGTTATAGGTGTTGTGCATCTTATCTCAAATAGGACATGTGTAAGACCAGTTTAGCATGTTCCTAAGAAAGGTGGTACCATGGTGGTACCAAATGATAACAACGATATTTTTCCCATACATCCGGTCATGGGTTGGAGAGTGTGTATTTACATAGGAAGTTGAACTCATGGATAGAAAAAAACCACTTCCCCATGCCCTTCATGGACCAAATGCTTGATGTCACTGGGAGAGGATGTTATCACTTTCACAATGGGTACTTGGGCTATAATAAAATTTCAATAGCACATGAAGATCAAGAAAAATCTTTTTTCACATGTTCGAATGGAACTTTCACCTTTAAGATATACCCATTGGGATATGTAATGCACCCACTACTTATCAGTGGTGTATGCTTTCTATTTTCTCAAACATGGTTAAAGATTTGATAGAATTATTTATGAATGATTTCTTAATTATTGGTTAAATTTTTCAGAGATGCCTCAAACATTGCAAATAATCTTGTCTTAAATTAGCAGAAATGTCACTTTATGGTCGAAGAATGTATAATTGTTGGACATAAAATTTTCATCCAAGGAATTAAATTTTATCAAGATAAAAGTTAACGTGACTTCCAAGTTTCCCCCTTTGATATTTATAAAAGGTGTACGAAGCCTTCTTGGCCATGCGGGTTTTTATTGGAGGTTCCTTAAAGTTTTCTCCAAGATTACTCATCCTATTTACAAACTTCTTTCAAGGGAGGCAGAATTTGAGTTTGATGGAGCATGTGTGAGGGAATTCAATTAGCTTAAGGAAAAACTTGTTTTGGCTCCTTTTATTGTGGCCCCAAATTGGTCAAAACTTTTTTAGATCATGTGTGATGTAATGGGGTTTTCACTCAGATTGGTGCTTGATCAAAGAAAGAAGAATCTTTTTGCATCCTATCTACTACACTTGTAAATTATTAAATGTTTTGCAGAGGATCTACACCATTATAGGGAAAAAATTACTAGTTGTCGTCTATGGGTTTGAAAAGTTTTGGCCTTATTTGTGGGTAACCAAAGTTTTTGTACATAACAATCATACCACCTTGCAATACCTGAAGGTGAAGAAAGATGATAAGCTAAGGTTGAAAAGGTGGATCTTGATTTTACAAGAATTTGATTTTGAAGTCAAATATTAAAAAATATATGAAAAACAAGTGGAAGACCATTTATCATACCTTGAATCAATGATGTAATCCATGAAAAAAAAGTGATGCCGATTTGGGTAGGTGTTAAAGTGACGGTCTGAATTTCTTGTCCTTTGATATACCAATATCCTTTGACCCTTGGTATTTATTAAATGTAATTTTCATTTTTCCACTTCTTTTTTTCTGTTAACTCTCTTACTTCAACAACTATTTTCTCTAGCACAATCACTCACATATTATTCTTCTCTAAATTGTCGCATCAACAACATATGTACACATTGTGTTGAAGTTCATTGTCTGACTTAAAAACTATACATATGATTTGAAGGTTAGATTTTGTTTTAACCCTTTGAATTGAAATTGGTAATGAATTATCTGTTTCAAATTATTTTTATGATTGAAATTACTTATTCGTTCATAGAGTATATAATGTTCATTCTTTGGTATTTTAATAATGATTAGTTTAGATTAACGATTGATTTGGCTTCATAACTACTGAAAATTAAAGTTTGATAGCACGCTTTTGATTTTTTATGCTTTGGGTTTTGATAAAATTGTTGGAATTCTCGGAAGTTGGTTCTAAATGAATTAATTTTTTCCAATGATAGATTGATGATGTCATTCTTAAGGAAAAAATCATCATAATCATCATAGTGTACTTAAAAGTGAAACCTAGGGAAGTTTGAGTGCCTATAGTTGAAAAATTCCACAAATTTTCCATTCAAGGCCATAGAATCGTGACTTGAAGGTTGGGGGCGATGACAATTGGCAATGGTTAAAGAACCTTAAGTCATGCACCAAACTATGTAAAGCATTACCAAAGTTCTCCCCTTATTTCCAAAAGTTACAAAAAGGTCAACTGATCAAGGTGCCTTTTAATGATGCCTTAGCAACTCAGTAATGCTCGGGTGTATCACTAAATCCTTTGGCATATCATTTATCTCCCACTTTCAATCGCGGACTCGTACCCAAATTTTTCTTATATTCAATGATGAATAGTGGAATCTTTGATTTGATTAGTGATGTATCAAATTATTTGGCAATGAATACCTATAAATTTTACTTATTTTGTTTTGCTAACATTGGCCAAGCCAATTTCTACTATTATGTGTAGGTATGTCACATATGAAGAACGTGTCAAAGAAACAAGCCATGCCATATTCTCTAGCTCAAAAATTTCTAAAGGGTTCATGATTTAAGAGGGGAAAGGCTTGAAAAGGTAACTAAACATAAGAGTTATTATGTAAGAAAATCGCCCTAACTATAGAAAAAGATAACTTAAAAAATAGCTCGAACTCTAAGAGGAACAATCTTGATTTCTCTAAGGAGAGGAACACTATACCTGTACATGCACCTCTTTACAATCCTGAAGTAGCTTCAACAAAGAGCATGTTGGTTAATTTGCTATTTAGCACTATAGTTGTACTTTTTGTGCATCCTTATAGGGGCTATCATATTCTAAATAATTTCAAAGCTCTACATCAACGCACTATTATAGAGGAGCAGTGTTTGAACTTGTATGTAAGAGAGGGAAAAATCTGTTGGTCCCTTAAGTACTTCACTATCATGAATTTTACTTATTCATTAGAACCCATAAACCTAATGTCAAGAATTGAGTTAGAGATTTCTATGTTGCTTATGGGAAATTATTGTCGAAAAGGGAAAACAAGGATCCTTAAGAGACAAAAGATATTGTAATGTTGAGAGGGTTTGATGTTATAATGACCCTTAATATTATTTTTCATATTTCCAATTATGTTTCTTGATAGAGCTTTCCTACAATTTTCCTAAGTAATTTATGACTTGGTTAGACTGATAGTTTGGTCAACAGGAGTTCATTTGTTTTTTAGCGCAAATTCCATATTTTGAAGTCTTGGTTTATCTTTAATGGCCACGGGGCAAAGAGATTAGTCAAACGATCTTGTATGACAATTCTGACTATTCTAATAGCTATAAAATATTGATTTTGGGCTAGGTGGGCTCTTGGTTAAGAAAGTAGAATATGGGTATGGGACCAACTTTTAGTTAAAACAATCTCGATTACAAATTTTAACTGCATCATTAAGTTTGGAATATCAAATTTGTTTTGGTAGTATAGACCATTTACATATATGGGATTCTAAATGAACCTCATGAGGTTGGCGAAAAGTTGGAAAATTCCAAGTTTCAGTTGTATCTGGTGCATTTGACAATAGTGATGTCAGGGGTTGTAATAACAATACCCTTGGCAGGAACTAAGTGTTATGATTATGAGGCCATGTTTTGATAGAGACTCCCTTAGCAGACAAAAAAACTTCGCGATCATGAGGGTCGGGTCGCGATTGTGATACCCGAACACTTAGGAAGGGCATAAATATTCCCCTTTATCCACTTTTTGCCCATTCCTCATCATTTATCAAGAGACATTAACCCTAAAGAGTGGATTAACTTAGAATTGAAGCTTATGGGATTTGGGGATCATGGATAACAATTATTACGCAATTGTCCTTCAAACATGATGTAAGATTCCATCTTATTCTCATTTGCTATTCGAAATCCCTAAAACTTTGTGTCTTGATTTTAGCACCAATGAGGCTTGAATTTCACCCATTTTTAAGGTAAATTACTCATTGAGAATGAAAGAATAATGGGTTGTCTTTAGAAATGCAATTTCTATAGGTGGGACCCACACAAAATTTGTTACTAATTTTTGATCCAAAGTACAATGGAGCAATATTAGTATCATCATTCTCTTAATATTGGGTGGAATATGATTTTTATAGTATGGCATGTTGAGAAAGTTTTTTAAAGGAAATGTTAGTAATTTGGCAAATTTCAAGCTTTCTTCGGCATCTAGGTAAGCTAGACTTACCGTCCTTTTAGATTTAGCTAGTTCATAGTATATTTATGATACTGCATTAGATTTATAATGGTTTTTGATGTTGGTTTGATTAATGACAATACTTGGGTAGGTTGAAACTTTTAGGCTAATCAAAAACCTTAACATAGGTGTATTCGGTTTAGTTGCATTACTCCTTAGTAGAACTTCTATACTAAGGCTAATTGAGACTTGTTTAACGTCAAAAAGTGTACTTAGATACCTTACTATATCAAGGGGTAAAACTTTCCTTAAATTATATTTTGGGGATTTAGAAATGTGCTATTTGACCCACCTTAGGCAAAGATTCATGTTAGTTCTTGGAGACCCTTATACGCTTGTTGTATGCCATGAAAATTCTTATTAAGGCAGTATTGAAAAACTTGGCCACTTGATGGATTGATGGGTTGGTAGTTTGTGTTAATGCTTATTGATTATGTTATGATTATGATGCTGATATATATATATATATGTACCGGTTTGAGTCCGAGTAATGATTATGATATTGATGATATACTGGTTTGAGTTTGGATAAAAAATTATGATATTAATTATATCTATAGTGATTTGAGTTTGGATAATAATTATGATATTTATGATATATATATACTGATTCAAGTTTGGCTATTATTTATGATATTTGTTATATGATATCGGTTCAAGTTTGGTAATGTAGTGTGATGTTGAGCTATGGATATTTGTTGAAGTTTTAGAATGGGATCTTTTTTATAGTATGACATAATATGGATGGTTTCATATTGTAACATGAACGTTAGAAAATGACGAAAGTTCATCTTATATTTTACTTAGTTATACCCTATAGGATTTTGGGGTCCTGTATTGGGTTATTTATATTTCCACACTTATTGGCTTATGAGGGACAATTTTATAGTTATAATATCATGTTTTTGATTCTTTATGTTATGTTATCATTCTTGTTATTTATTTATCTATGTACAATGATATTGGATTTGATTAAAGTCTGCCCCTACCTTGACTTAGTTATATTATCTTGCAATTTATCATATTTATATTATGATATAGCTCAGTCAGTCGATGATCCTACTGATTCCCTGTGGTTTTAGTACTTATACTACACTTCTATACCTTTTTGGTATAGATCCGAGTACTAGATGTCGTTGTTGATTTAAGGATCATGCTATATTGTGTTTTGGAGATAGGGTGAGCTCTTAGATTTAGAGTTACCTCATTTTCTTATATCTATCTATGTGTCTTTAGTTTCAAAGCAAGATTGTATTGAATATATTAGAACTTGAGTTGTATTTATAGTAGCTATTGTACTAGTTCTATAAGGTCGTGGGATGGTTATCTATGTTATGGTTACTTTTTACACTATATCTGTTGATTTGCATATTTATAAGTTGCAATCAACAATTTTTTCTTCCTTTTGGAATTTTCCACAAAGTTCACCCATTGCAAATATCTAAGGATCTATGATTTCGCTTACATACTAGTTGATTTTGGTAAGTGTCATCATGACTCTTAAATCGGGTCATGACCAATTAGAATCAAAGCTAGGTATATCGATATTATTGGTATAGAAGCAAGTATCCAGTTGAATCCTATGGATTAGAACAATGACATCTATTTTCTATTTTTAGGAGGCTATAGGACATTCTTAGGAGTTATTCACTTCTACCACTCACTTTCTGCTAAGTGTCTGAGTTAGTTTCCTAGGAACTCCTTTAGTTTCACTCTTTTGCTAAAAGCTAGGACATTTGCTACAGATACATGAGATGAGGGTGCCGAGATCATGCCTAGGTATTATTTCATGGTTGAACTATAGATCATGTATAGCCTCAATATGTGTCCCTAACTAGGGGCCAGGATCGGGGGCCTTCACCAGACCATATTCTCGCTTCAAAGCAAGAGGTTCTTTGATAATAGCAAAAAGTGGGATAGAGACCAGCCCAGGCTCTACCGGGGCTTATTTATTCTTCATTTCTTAGGGTAGCTTTGGTTAATATCTTTGGGTTTATTAGTTATGCACTATGCAAAGTCTACGAATGAAAGTACTACTTAGTCGGTGCCATAATCCATATCATAGCTCCTAGAGCGAGGTCCCTCCTGGATGTAGTTGCTCAATCGATAGTTGTTCAGCCAGTGGTTTCCTACCCTACTGTATCTGTTGAAGAACAAAAGATATTTGGAAGATTCTTAAGAATTGCTCTGCGTATGTTTTGTGGTGCATCAGGCGAGGATGGATATAAGTTTCTGATTGCTTATGAGGATAGACTCCCTAACTTGGGCCTAGTTAAGACTAGTGGTGTGGACTAGACATATTTATATTTGACTTAGCAGCTTGACATTGGTGGAAAGGTTTTATTGATTCAAGGATAGTTGGATCTTCTTCTTTAATATAGGCTTAGTTCTCTAAGATTTTATTGGAAAAGTACATGGCTTGCAGCTTTAGAGATTACCTAAGGAATTGGTTCACTAAATTAGTAGGGCTCCATAATGGTTGTGGAGTATGAGGCTCATTTTATGAGTTGTTTAGTCATGCTACTTTTATTCTAGATACAAGGTATGAGAGGGTTTATTTCTTTTTTCGTGGATTAAGACTTGCTCTTGATATGTCTACTCAGAATTTTGTTATTGCAGGTCGGTTTTTTTCTATGGTTTTTTATCAAGCTCAAGTAATGGATGAGATGCATCCTGAGGCCCAAGAGGGAAACAATAAGAGTCCTCAGTATCAAGGTAGTTTCAGTGAGAGTCATAGTAGATCCTCATTTAAAGGCAATAGTTTTCAAGGTAGATACCCTTCGTATCAATCATATTTGCCTCGGATTCAGCCTAGTTGACCTATTCAAGAAGCACTCTAAATTACTGATGGAGGTCATTCTTTTATTAGTGATCACCCTTGTCATAGTTGTGGGCTTAGTCTTGTGATACTGATCACCCTTGGTAGCTATTTTGAGTCAGCCGAATTTTCAAATATTGGTTCAGTTCATGTGCCATGTTATGGTTAGGGAGCTTTTGTTCACTACTTGTATGATTTCCCTAGTAATTTCTTCAGTGTCTAAGTAAGCTAGATTTACCCTCCTTATAGATCGAGTTAGTTCACAGCATGTTTATACTATTGTGTGAAATTTGGGATTTGTTATGGGTGTGGGTGTGATTAATTGTAATACTTGGGTTGGTTGAAACTTTTAGGTTAATCAGAAATCTTAACTTTGGTAGATTTATTTTAGTTGCATAGCTCCTTAGTAGAACCTCTATCTTAGGGCTAATTGAGACTTGTTTAATATCTAAAAGTTGATTTAGCTACATTAGTCTCGTCCAGGGTAGAAATTTCCTCAAATTTACTTTCAATGATTTAAAAGTGTGCTCTTTGACCCACCATAGGCCTTAATTCATGTGAGTTCTTATAACCCTCATACGTTTGTTATATGCCATGAATGCTTATAAAGGTAGTATTGCGGAACATTGGCACTTGATGGAATAATGGGTTGGTGTAATTTGTTAATGCTTATTAATTATGATATGATTATGATGTTGATATATATATATATATATATACCTATTTGAGTCTGGATAATGATTATGATATTGGAGGTATTTACATCGATTTGAGTCCAAATAATTATTATAATATTGATGATATATATGTATATACCAGTTTGAGTCTGTGTAATGATTATGAAATTGATGATATATTTACCTATTCAAGTCCATGTATTATTTATGATATTGATTATATGATACCGCTTCAAGTCCAAAAATTGAGTATGATTGAAATATGGATACCAATTGATCTTTATTTACAGCAACATTTTGCGCTACCAAAATAAGTCCATTCTAGAGTGTCCTTGAGACCTATTTGTTTGTTTGATCAAATCAAAGGATTCTTTGAATTGGGGATTAATCATACTCTGAAGTATTGCTAGTCTAGGTCAACAAAAGCATATCTCCCTTTCTTTTCAATGTTTGATTACAGAATTATGTCAGCATGAGAGGGTTTTTTTTCATAAAGAGAAGGATTTTAAGTGTACCTATGCCTCGATGATTCATATTATTATCATTGAGTTAGTTGATGTGGTAAGGAAGTAGAGAGCTTGGAGAAAGGTTCCCCAATAGTTCATATCTATGTTTTTGATAGTGATGCTGGCCAGCCTATTCCTATTACTGTTTCAGACTTTATCCCTGACCTTACTTGTACATCCTTACTTTTGGGCACATCTTCACAACAACCTAGACTGAGTAGCCCTATTCCTTCTCTTTCCATTACTTTGGGGTCATCTAGTTCCTTAAAAACTCAGGATGATATCATTAAGATGGGGTAGTTAGCCTATTAAGGAACTACTAGGTCAGCTAGACTTGAGGGGGAGATACCAGTCATGATTGCTAGTGATTTGAGCCATTATGGAGCTGGTACTTGAGGAGATACTTGGATTTTGTGAGCTTTAAGGAATTTTAGAAAGAATCTTAGATGACTTAAGTTCTCCTCGAAATTTTGTTCCACCTAAAGTATTGACTAAGATATAAGATGACCTAGCTTTCCTACATAAGCATGTAGATAAGCTTTGGTTCCCTAATGAAACACATCACTAGGGTGTTTCATATATGATACCTGACCAAGCTCCTACACCTATTTGTTAGACTTTCTCAGTATTAAAGAGGAGAAGGTCAATGATTTTGGCATTTTTTTTGATGGTGTGGTAAATAGTATTGATTTAAATTGATACTTCCAAGACCAAGGCCAGATTGAAATTCAGGTGGACCCTTAAGTATTAAAGCGGACTGATAGAGAATAGATCGAGGATACAGTATTTGTTATTATATTTGATAGGTCATTACATTAGACAACTCATATTAGGACCTCCAATTCAATTATTATGGAGATTCTGGACCCTATACATGACCCTCTCCCTCAGACCACTTTAAAGCTGAGCCAGG
Organism: Capsicum chinense; assembly: GCA_026120095.1. NCBI lineage: Eukaryota > Viridiplantae > Streptophyta > Magnoliopsida > Solanales > Solanaceae > Capsicum > Capsicum chinense. The sequence continues at coordinate 102,192 of JAPEIP010000228.1, forward strand.
CACTGATGCCCCAACAAAGGTGAATTATGAGCCTTTCATTACCACTGGCTTATCCATGTTGTGTATGACACTCACTCTTATACTCCTTTACTTGTATTATTCCTATTGCATTAAGGACAATGCATATTTTTTAGTTGGGTAGGGTGTTATTTCATTTGGGTCTGTAATATATCCAGATTTTGATACTTTCTTTGTGATACCTTTTTTTTGGTGTTGCTATTTGGATTTGACATTAGGATGCTTCTATTTTGACTTGTAATAATTTGATATTTTTCCTTTGGATTATATTATATATCCGGTGTGCGATTTATTACTTTTTAATTTGTTATTTTGATTGATTTTATTTTAGGTTAGTAGTTGTTAGTTTGGTTTCAAATAAAGTACATTTTTGCATGCAATTTCAAGAGGAAGATGTACTAGTAATAGAACACTTTGACTCAAATGGTACACTTATGTTGATGTTTCACATGCGTTATTCTTGAATTCATTATCCATTTTGATGTATGTGAAATTTACAAAAAATGTATCCATCTTTAAAAAATTTCCATTGGTTTAGTTAAGCTTGTTAGACTCTCAATTATGTGAAAACTTGATCTTAGGTGGATTTATGCACCTAAATGTCATATAATACTCTTGTTTCTCCTTGACGTATGTGTTGTTCTAGTTTATCTCAATGGATTTTAGTGTTCTTAATGAGTTATTAAGGGTATAATTGTGAAACTATGATTCTAATAACATTTTTAAATTGTTAAAGATTCAATTGAAACAATCTAAGAGTCAAAAAGATCAAATAGAGTTTGGATGACAAAACTAGTTGCTCTAGCTTGAGTTATGGTTGGTTCGGGTCTACTTGTTTAAACTCTATTGTGTTGAATGAACTAATGATTGATTATTGATGATTTAAGAAACCCTTTTTGATTTCAATATTAATATTGGTAACCTAAACAAGCTGAATTTGATGTTTTAAGACACCCAAGAAGTGAGGAAATCAAAGTCAAAAGGAAGGAGAAATCGATGACGAAATCTGAAATTTTTAAGCACATGGGCGTGTGACGCCCTTGGACCTTCAATATAAGGGTTTTACACGGCCATAGACATAAAATAAATGTGTCAAAAAAAGTCTGCATCCGCTTTAAGGGTGTGACCCACCCTAAACCTGGAGCAACACTAGCATGGCATGCCCAAAGCACCAAAATGGAAAGCTTTTGTCATATTATAAATAGGACACGTAGGACTTGTTATAAGCCCCTTGGACGACTTTGAGGGATTTAAATGCACTTTAGGAGGCTTCAATTAGGTTCTTAATTTTTCTTTTAGCTTACTTTTTGTTTTTCTTCATGAATTTCTTAATAGTGTTTTGTTGTAAGATCATGAGCGGCTAAGCACCCTCATCAAGGGTTAAGGCCAAGAATATGATTACTTCTACTTATATTTGAGTTGGTTTATGTTATTTATAATTATTGTTTGTTCATTTATCCTTGTATTTACTATTCAACTGATTTGTGACCCTTAGACTAAACATATATTTCTATTATGAGACCAGACGGAAGAATGATAGATTAGATGTGGGATGTATGGAGTAGGATCTAAATTATTCAAGGGATTGAAGTTAAGATTTGTATTTAGGATAGTAATATACCTTATTTGATCTATTTGGTTCATATATAGGATGAAATATAAATGTATTTAACATAGTACACGTATCCCGGCTCAATGATGAAGTTATGGGGCTAAGTTAGATAGATAATTAGAGGATCAAAAGACCATAGTCATGTTATCAACCTCATGAACCAAAAATCAAGATAATTAGCTAAACCAATGATATTATATATATATGTAGGATTTTTTGTAGTGCCTTAACTCGAGGTTTATCCCTACTATTGTCCTACCCTTTAGTTTTCAATTCCCAAACATTTTTGGTTTCTTACACACTTGTTTAATCAACATAGTAAGACTCGAATTATATTAATATTGAGCACAAGCCCCTGTAGGATTGATACTTGGCTTTTATATGACACTTTACTACTTGGGTGACCACGTACACTTGCTTATGCTCTTGTCCATAACAAGTTTTTGGAGCCGTTGTAAGGGACTTTTAAATTGGTAATTGTCTTACTGTTAGTTTTACTACTTCGTTTTAGAAGTGTTAATAACTTGATCTTAAATTTTGAATTTGAATGTTTTAATTTGAAAAGTAAGTAAGCTGGAAAGGAAAGGGAATTGGTTGACCCATATCCTTAACTTGAGAGATGCTTACCTAATATAACAAGAGAAGTATTTCTTCTCTATTGGATATCATAGATCCAACATGAAGAATATATTCCTGCACCAATGGGTTAATATCCACCAACCCATAGGATACTTCGTGAAGTGGCAATCCCAAATGAAACTGATATTACATCTGCCATCCATAGACCGGCTCCTGGAGATAGATTCAAGCTAAAATAGAACATGGTGCAGCTGTTGGATAGTAGTGGGCAATTCATAAGCCTATCATATGTGGATCCATAGGTGTATTTCTAAAACTTTTTGAAGACCAGTCATATCTTCATCCCTATTGGAGTCTCCACAGACTATGTGAGGTTCACTCTCTTCCATTTTTCAGTTTTAGCTGACGTAAACGAATAGCTGAACGCAGAACCTTTAATCTCCATCACTTCATGGGATAATCTTGAAAGAAAAATCCTATCAAATTCTTATCATCCAGAAATACTGCAATGTTAAACAATGAGATTTTGAGATTTAAGGAAAATCTAGATAAGAAATTTTATCATACTTGGAGAGGTTTAAATCTCATCTTCGGGATTTTCTTTATCACCAATAGTTTAATAAGGTATTAGCTCATACTTTTATTAAAGCTCTTTACCATACCACAAAGATTTTGCTAGATTTAGTTGCAGGTGTTTAAGGATGGGAGAAAACATATATAAGTTGTATACCTTGCAGAACCAAATTGCATAAGGTAATTTTTATTTGCATGGTGATATCTTTAGAAGTCGAGTGAAAAAGCCCATGGGTACAATTGAGGTTGAGAGTTTTCCAGTGTTAGCCGCCTAATTGTTAGCTCTTTAGAATCAGATGATTACACAATCCAACAAATTGGGTATGGACCAATATCAGGCTCAGGTGAATATAGTACAGTAGGCTTCATCTTGATGTGAAATTTGTGGCATAAGTGGTCACTCTGTCGACTTGTGTGGAGCAAATCCAACTTTGGTAAAATTAGATGGGCAATGCACAAAAGGCAAATTTGAGGAATGCCCACAACAACGTTGCAAAGCCATCCTAACTACTCATGGGGTAGTAATTAGACTCAGCAGTAGGCTTAGGTGAATATAGTACAGTAGGCTTCATCTTGATGTGAAATTTGTGGCATAAGTGGTCACTCTATCGACTTGTGTGGAGCAAATCCAACTTTGGTAAATTAGATGGGCAATGCACAAAAGGCAAATTTTGGGAATGCCCACAACAACGTTGCAAAGCCATCCTAACTACTCATGGGGTAGTAATTAGACTCAGCATTTTCAGCAGTTGTAAAACTTGTAAGGCAGCAATATTTAGGAGACATTAAATAATTTCCTGGCCAACCAAGAACAAATGGCTGCAGAGATAAAAAATCAACAGCTTGCTCAAAAAGAATTTAGAGACACAGTTGTGGAAGCTAACTCAGATGTAGAGTACTAGACCTATAGAGGATTGCCAAGTTGCATAGAGAATCCTAAGAAAGTTATAGGAATCACCTTAAGGAGTAGTAGAGATCATATTGACAGGCCTCCCAAGAAAAATAAAGAGGTTCAGGCTGAGTTGGTCCCACTATATGTTGAGAAAAAATAAGTTACAATTAAAGAATAAGAAAATTTGGGAAAGTTAGAGTACCCAAAAGCAAAGGCTGCTGAGCATGTTCAACAAATAGCACCACCACCATTCCCTCAAAAGCTTAAAAAGGGCTAAGAAGGATATTTGTTTTAAAGAAGTTTTTCTCTTTTGTACTTCACATTAATCTTCCATTATTATTTGTTTTATAAGGTATGCCTAAGTACGCTAAGTACTTAAAGAATGTGGTTACCAATAAGCCGAACCTAGAGGACATTGACATGGTGAAATTAACAGTAGAGTATAGATTGGTGGTAATGAGGAAGATTCTAAAGAAGTTAAAGGACCCAAGGAGTTTCACCATTCTCATATGAATTGGTGATTGTGATGTGGTCCATGCTTTGAGTGATTTGGGGGAAAGTATAAACTTGATACGCCTATCAATTTTTAATACTCTTGATTTGGGAAAGTCGGTTCCATGATTTGTGGTGCTCCAAATTTATTATAGGGCAGGAGTACATCTCAAAGGAATCATTGAAGATGTACTTATTATGGTTTGTAAGTTCATTATTCCTTCCGATTTTATTGTTCTTGATTTTGATGCTGATGATAGGGTACCAATAATTTTGGTATGTCTATTCTTAGAGATAGAAGGATCATTAATTGATGTAGAGAGGGAACTCTGACTATGATATTGGATGGTGAAGAGGCAGTCTTCAAAGTTTACAAACCACTTAACCCACCTTCGCAATATAAGGATTAATGTATGATTATGGCTATGGAAGTGGATGAGTATGATGTGGTTGAGTGTGCACCATTAAATACCTCTTTAGACCATCTCATAGAGTTGCCAAAGCCACCAATTATGCCCAAAGCATTAAATATGAACGAAGATCCTTGAAAGGCTATTATTGAGAAAGATAAATACCTTGAGAGTACACATTCAAGAGGTCAAAAAATAATAAGTTGTCCTTCGAGTAGGAGGAAGAGGATAAATAGATACGGCTGACATAGTATGTGGGTCATTCCACGAACATAAATCAGGCACTGCTTGGGAGGAAACCGAAGTTAAGGTACATATTTAATTTTTGTAGTTTAATTTATTTCATGTAGTTTTTGTTTTTGTGAGTCATAGGTTGATCGGAAGCCCAAGTACCAAACACCTAAGCTAAGAAGCATGGTAAAGACTGGGTTTGGGGTCCACTAGACCTCATTAATAAATAAAAATTTATCTAGCTAGGCCAAGAGGACTTAAGGAGTATTTCTATCCTTACTTTCAAAATTATACTTTGCAGATAAAGCGTGTTTTTAGGTATGGGGTGGGAAATCTTACAAAGGTTTTGGGTGATATGTTATTATGATTATATGGGGTGGGATTTAGGTGTTGGAAGTATGATTGAAAATATTTGGTTTAGTTGGACTGTTTGTGCTAGATTGAAATCGTGAACTTGGAGTAATTATCTCAGTAATTCATGTCCTAGGTGGATTGGGCATCATGGCTCCTGTTTAAAATGGAAATGCCTTAGTCACTCAAGCTAGGTGAAATTGTCCTAGTTATTCATATTTAGGGTGAAATTGGCCTTAGATTCTTAAGTTAAGGGAAATTGTCTTATTTGCAATTATTTTAGTTAGGATTAACATAGGTATTCATATTTAGGAAGGATTACTATCTTAGCGGTTTTTAAAGATTATTAAACACCTATAAATGAACTTAGATACCTTAGCGTAATTTAGTGTAGAAGTTACCTAAGCTTTATTTTAAGGATTAAACGGGGACCTTTCATAACCCCTTAGGTTAAGACTTGTTAGCTTTGTAGCCTTATTCAAGTATGGTATACACTTATAAATGTATGGTATACACTTATAAATGTTTGGTCTAGGACTTAAGTATATTAAATTTATTTAATAAGGTTGTAATTAATGGATTATAGATATGTCATGAATTATAGATATGGTATGGTTTATAGATATGATTAATGGCTGATAGATATGATATGGCTTATAGATATGATTAATGATTTATAGACCTGATTGGTGGCTTATCGATTTGATTATTCAAATAACTTATGATTATGATTATTAACATAGATTATGGGCGTGGTTAATGGCATGAATTAATATTAGGGTACGATATTTGTATAGTCTATAAGTTTAGTTTATTTCAATGGGTTTTTGATATAGATCGTTGATACTATTTGTAAACATGAGTTTCAATTTGAGTACGGTAGTTAATAATGATCTTAATGACATGAATTCTATTTTAAGCTTGACAGTTGATAATGATCTTAATGATATGAGTTTTGATTCAGGCACAACAAATGATGATAACTATCATGACCCAAACTAGGTCCTATCCGTGATGGGCATCTAAGTCCAACAAGGATGGGACCACCCCTACTCCTAACCAAACAGGGCATAATACCCTCGATAGTGAGTAAATTCAGAACATATAACAATATTATATAAGATAAGCTCAAGGATTTGTAAGACATGTCTATAACTGATAATTGTTAACCAACCAAAATGACCAACACAACTCCCCTAGTGTATAGTAATCCACAAAGCCTTCTAACAAACCAATTTTAATAAAGTGTTGGGACTGTATTACCTCGCAAGATTCTAGAAAAGTTTGCAGCCCCTAGATGTATGTTTACATGGTTCCAAGAATTAATTTCACACCAATTACAACGGGATTAGCTATTTTTTAGAGCTCAAGATTTTGAGGATTTTATTTTTGGCTATCCTAAGATTAAAATGATGATTTATGAGTTGAAATATGTTTAGAGATATTAAAAAGGTCAATCGGGAGAGTTTAAAAATTTTTGTAATAGGTTCGGGGCATTTTTGGATGCCGGAGGCAGAATGCCTCAATGTTTTGGACGTGTCATGGAGGTTGGATCTTTGCGATATCCTCCATCCCACAGAGGTTAGTCTCCATGATTACTTTCATGCCACGGAGGCTAGCCTCCGTGCCACGATGGATGTATTTTCCTGAATTTTAATTGAGGGTCCAAGAGGTATTTTTGTCTTCCCCCTCACACTAAATGCCCAATTAATGAATTAAAAGGCAAAGAGGGGCATCAATTGCCTTATTCTTCATTAGTTATTATACGTAAACTCTTCCCCATTTTTCAAGAACGTAAAATTCAAGTTTCTTTGAAGGGATTCAACCATTCAAGTTGAAATTCAGATATTCTTATTTAAGAATTCAAGAAATTAAGGTGTGTGGGGTATTCATGAATGGGTTCCTCCACCCATTGAGTTCCAAAATACCTTTTCGTTCAAGTATGAATTTCTTATCCTTTTGTATGAGTGTATCAATGTTAATTATGAATTTAACCTGTGTTTTCTTAGTAGTTTTGAATTCAAACCATGTCAATAAGTTTCTATATGTGAATTATGTACTTTATACTTTAAATTCGAATCAACCATGTTATGTGTATTTGAAACCATGTTAACTTACCATATTATGTATTAAACCAATTTATCATTTTATCCTCCCAAGGATAAGGTATCCCTATACGTAAAGATCATGGCTTTAACCAATTTATTTAAATGTGCTATGATTGGGTCTCTAAATCATGATTTCCTATCACTGTTTTAAATAATGTTATCGTTTTTAAAGTTCTATTGATTGCTGGAGGGTTATGAACTCCTGATACCTATGTGTTTTTACATGATTCTATTTTCAAGTAACAATTCAGTCAACCCATTATTTTATTATCATATTCAAATTATCATGTTTATGCTCAGCCCTTGTCATAATAATATCATGTCATGTTAAAAAAATAATAACACCAGTGTAATTCAGTTGGAAGTAACACTTAGCATCGAGCAAACACAAGTATAGCGACTCCTTCGTCAGTTAGACTTAAGTCCTTAGTAGTTGTCCCTAAGTTCAAGACATACAACACCACCATAGATTATGAGGGGTCCCCCATAAGTTAGGCATGAAACCTTTAACCGTTGGGACATCAACCTTGCAAATCCACATCATCAGCTATATGTTGATACACCTTACAAGGTACCAAGCACCTTCAAACTACGGTTATAGGTTGGACCCCAATTGGCTCAATTGAGGCATGACGGTTGTAGTTAGCTCCCACGGTCTTATTTTATTATTCAGACTATATCAAATAAGGTTTTCATGACATTATGTATTATTTAAAGACATTCAGTAACTCATGTTACACAGATTATCTCAGTTCGTGATATACTTGGTCTTGAATTTTTTTACATGTTCATGCATCCAAGTTTAGTGTTCACATGTATTTTAGTTAGCCCCTATCTTACGTACTAGTACATTTAAAATACTGACTGTATACTCTCTGTTATGCTATATTTATTTCACAATATAGATTCAGATGCTAAGTTCCTTAATTTTCCTTAACTAACTCAGACCCTCAGCAATAGTAGTGGTGAGTTCTCATCCATAGAAGATAAGGTGTTTTTAGTCATTTTTAGTACATCTTAATATTCAGTCAGTCTGAGTTATTTAGGGTTTTTTTCCCATAAAATCCCTATGTATTAGAGGCTTTTGGACAAGATGTTGAAATATTTAGACTAGATATTCAGACATTCAAATTTGTTTTTAGTATTTTTTATCAATTGTTCATACATGTGGGTATTTGTTTTATTGTAATATTTTAAAATTATTTAGATTAGTTCATCTTCTTCCTAATAAACTTTATTATCATATTACTCAGTGCTCACAACAACTATAAGATGATAGGCTAGCTTAGGATCACTCGTGTCCTTAAGCACCGTGTCGCGCCTTGGGAGTAGCCTCGGATTGTGACAAAACTTGGTTTTAGAGCCTAAGGTTTTAAAGCATCCTAGGATTTCTAAAATCCACATTGAGAAGATTTTTATGCATGGGTGTGAAGCACACCACACTTATGGGCAAGAGGCTATTCGATATTTTTGGTAAAGTTTCCCTTTTTTTAGTATTTGGGTCATGTGAAAGAGCATGAGCTTTATTGAATTTTATCTTTATGACTTGTCCTTCCTTTCATTTATAGAAGATGCCTCCTAAAATAAATAATGTAAGAAATAATGGGGATCATCACGCACCCCTGTTCTGGAAGATCCCCTTAACGAACATGTTTCTCATGCCAAATTTAGGGTTGATTTCACAGCTTTAGCCTATTCAGTGGCTACTCAAAATAGCCAAAAGGTTCTTTCTCAAGCCAATATAGAAATAAATACAGCTACAGCTACAATCTAAGACTGTACTCGAATGAATCCTCCATTATTTTCTAGATCCAAGTCTAACAAGGATCCATAAGTGTTTCTAGATGGTATGAAGAAGGTGACCAACATTATGGGTGTTGCTTCAAGGGAGAGTGCTTACGTAGCTTCTTATCAGTTTCAAGGAGTATCTCATACTTGATTAAAGTAGTGGAAGGTGAACTGAGGTGTTGAGTCAAGGCTTATAGAATTGGTAGAGTTTGACATTGAGTTCTTAGACTAATTCTTCCCACTTGAGTTAAGGAAGGCTAAGGTGTAGGATTTTATAAAATGAGGTAGGGTACCATGAGTGTGAAATAGTACTCACTCAAGTTCACCAAGTTGGTGAGGTATTCTTTGACCATGGTGACTTAATCTAGGTCAAGGATCTTTAAGTCTATGTCAGGAGTTTCCCTGTAAGTTGTTAAAGAGTGCAGGACAACTATGCATCAAGGAGATAGATCTCTCAAAGTTGATGATCCGTGCTCAACAGATTGAGGGGGGAAAGTGTAAGGAGAAAAAAAAAAGAAAATTAGAGGGCCAGAATAAGTAGCTTCATCTTTTCTAAACAGAGGTATGGTGGTGATAATTGTTATCATTTACACCAAAAATTTTAAATTCCAACCCCATCTTCAGCCAGTGCGTCAATGCTTAAGTTCTGAAAGGATAATCAAGTAGAGCACCAGGATCTGAGTCCCATGGTCGTGTAAATAGTTATTGTACCAATCTTCTTTGTATAAAGTGTTGTAAGAGTAATTAGGCTGAGGCACCAGCACCAGCACCAGCACCAGGATCTGAGTCCCACAAGATAAGGAACTTCCCATTATTTATGTGGAAAGGTAGAAATGATCATCAGCAGGGCCAGGCTAATTCTTTAGCAACCTAGTACGACACTCTACTAAGAACATTGCCATCTTTTGTACCACAAGTGGACAGTGTCAGAACTGACTTTATGTCCTCCAAACTCAACATGAACAGAAAAGTTCTCATGATGTGGTTACAACTATATTACAAGTTTTCCATCTTTATGTTTATGCATTGTTAGACCCTGGAGCTTCACTTTCCTTTATAACTCCTTATATAGCTCTGGTCTTTGGTGTCAGTCCCAACATATGAGCAAAGCCTTTCTCAGCACCTACCCTAGGGGGTAGTTCTATTATAGCCAATAGGTATATAGAAATTGGTCGGTCATACTGTCTTAGAAAGTTACTTTAGTTGACCTTGTAGAGCTTGAGATTAATTATTTTGATATCATTATTTGCATGGATTGGCTCCATTCATGTTATTATTTCATTGATTATAGATATAGAATTGTTCAGTTCTAGCTTCCTAATGAGCACGTTATTGACTAAAGGGGTAGTACTTCAGTTCCTAAGGGTCATTTTGTTTCCTCTCTTAAGGAAAGGAAAATGATGTCCAATGGATGTATTTATCATCTCATCTGAGTCAAAGACTTAAATTCTAAAACTCCAAGTCTTAAGTAAGTTCCAGTAGTGAATGAATTCCCGAAGTGTTCCTTGAAAATCTTCTCAAAGTTCATCCCAAAAGGGCATTTGACTTTTGAATAGATCTCCTTCCATATACCCAGCATATATTAATTCCACCATATAGAATAGATCTAGTTGTGCTTAAGAAATTGAAGAAACAGTTGAAAGATCTCTTCGATAAGGGTTTTATCAATCCTTGTGTTTCTCCATGGGGTGATCCATTCCTTTTCATGCGTAAGAAATACGATTCTCTCAGAATGTCCATTGATTAAAGTTAGTTGAACAAAGTCACAATAAAGAATAAGTATTCTTGCTCTAGGATTTATGTCTTGCTCGGCCAACATCACGGTGCAAGCTATTTATCTAAGATAGACCTTTGGTCCGACTATCATCAGCTTAGATTCAGAAAATATGATATCCAAAATACAACCTTCAAAACTGTGTATGGTCACTTTAAATTCCTAGTTATGTCTTTGGACTTAATGAACAAGGTGTTCAAGGAGTACTTGGACATGTTGGTCATAGTTTTCATAGATGATTTCCTCATCTATTCTTGTAGTAAAGGTGATCATGAAGACCATTTGAGACTTGTTTTACAAATCCTTAATGTTCAGCAGTTATTTGCTAAGTTCAGTAAGTGCAAATTCTGGCTGAGATTAGTAGCTTTCCTTGGTCAAATTATTTCTAGTAATGACATTTGAGTTGATCCTCAAAAGACTAAGGCAGTAAAAAACTAGCCTAGGCCCATTTTTCCATCAGTCATTAAGAGCCTCTTGGTTTAGCTAGTTACTATAGACGGTTTATTAAAGTCATTTGTGCTATTGCTTCTCCTATGTCTAGATTTACTAAGAAGAAAGTCAAATTTTAGTGTTCAGATTCCTATGAGAAGAGTTTTTAGGAGTTGAAGACTCGACTCACTTCTGCTCTAGTCTTGATGTTATCATATGGCACAGATGGGTTTGTTGTTTATTATGATGCTTCTAGAGTTTTTCTTGGTTGTGTGTTAATACAACGAGGTAAGGTCATAGCCTATACCTCTACACAACTTAAACCCCATGAGAAGAATTACCTAACCTATGACCTAGAGATGACAACAGTTGACTTTGACTTTAAAATATGAAGGCATTACCTTTATGGAGTTAATGTTGATGTGTTTACAGACCACAAGAGTATATAGTATGTATTCATGCAAAAAAAACCTAAATCTTCATCAGAAAAGGTGACTTGAATTGTTGAAAGTCTATAATATGAGTATGTATTATAACCCGGGTAAGTCTAATATAGTGGTTAATGCCCTTAGTAGATTCTCTATGGATTGTGTTGTGAATATTGCAAATGATAAGAAGGAGTTAGTTCATGAGATTCATCACCCTGCTAGGTTACATATTCTGTTGGTTGATTGAACCAATGGTAGTATATGGGTTCAGAATATTTGAAATCTTCATTGGTTACCGAAGTAAAGAAAAGTAAAATAAGGATCCTATTTTGGTCAAGTTGAAGGAGACAGTCAGGGATCAGAAGCTTGAGGTTTTCTCCTAAGGGGCATATGGTGTGCTTTATTGGCAGGTCATGTGTTTTCTGTGTTGATGATTTTAGACAAAGAATATTACTTAAAGTTTATGGTGAGAGATATTTAATTCACCTAGGATCTAATAAGATGTACTTTTTTGGAAATCTATTGGTGGAATGGTATAAATAAAGATATTACAGAATTATGGCTAAGTGCTCAAATTGTCAGCAGGTTAAGGTTGAGAACTAGGGGTATAGTTATACACATCAGGATTTCAGCATTCCCACTTAGAAGTGTGAGGTAGTAAATACGTATTTTGTGATAGGGTTGCCTCGTACGTATCGTCAAAATAATTTGATTTATTTCATTGTTGATCGAATAACCAAGTCAGCCTATTTCTTGCTACTTCTTAATTCATATTCATGTGAGGATTATGCTAGAATCTATCTCTCAGTGTTGGTAAAGTTGCATGGGTTTCCTTTGACTATCATTTTATAGGGAGGTATTTAATTTGCCTCACAATTTTGGAAGGCTTTTTAGAAGAGTCTTCGTACCCATGTTTATCTCAGTATAGTTTTTCATCCTCAAATAGTAACGTCAGGTAGAGTGGATTATTTTGACCTTAGAGTATAGGTTGAGGGCTTGTGTTATTGACTTTAAGGGTAATTGGGATCAACATTTACCTTTGATTGAGTTCGCCTGCAACAACAACTATCACTCTAGCATTCAGATGGCTCCGTTTGAGGCTTTCTGTGTAAGGAGATGTAGCTATCCCATTAGTTGGTTTGAAGTAGGTTAGGCTTCCTTGATAGGGACATATTCAGTTTATAAGGTAATCGAGAAAGTTTAGTTAATTCAACAAAGATAGAAGATAGCCCAAAGTGGATAGAAATCAAATCCAGATATGTAGAGGAGAGACCTTGAGTTTGATGTTGGTGACCCATGGGTGAAGATATTTGGCAAGAAAGGGAAGCTCAGTCCTCGCTATGTTTTCCTAAATTAAATTTTGAGCCATTTTGTGAAGGTACCTTATGATTTGGAGTTTACTGCATATTTGGCGTTGGTGCATCCGATGTTTAATGTATCATTGGTAAGAAATGCATTGGTGACTGAGCTTCTATTATTCCTTTAGAGAGTGTGGATCTGAAAAATAGCATTTCTTATGAAGAAGTCCTTGTTGAGATTCTTGACCATCATATTTGTAGGTTGATGAATAAAGAAGTTCCCTTAGTTAAGGTTCTATGGAAAAATCAGTCCGTTGAGGGAGGTACTTGGGAAGAAGAAATAGATATGCGACCATGCCCACCTTTTCTCCATGAATTTAGATTCAGCTTTAGGTAATGGTCTTTTTAAAATTGATTATCTCATTTTCTTTCTCACCTATCTAACTATCCTCATATCATTACATGCATTCATGAATTCATTTTAGTATATGTACCATGTTTCAAATTCAATTTTCAATCATGATTCTGCTCACAAATATTCAGTGCATCATCTCAATTTTCTTAGTATCTCAGCTTAACCATTTTCATTAAGGGATGAATGATCCCAAGGGGGAGATATTATAATACCCCACAAAAATCTAGACATGTTTAAAGCTCCAAGATGCATGTTTATAGGGGTCCAAGGCACTAATTTCACACTAAGTAAAAAGGACATAGCTATTTTTCAGACCCCATGATTTTTACGATTTTATTTTTCGCCAATCCGTGATCAAAACACTTATTTTGAGATGAAAAACATTTAGGGGTCTTAAAAGGGTCATCTAGGAGAAATTTGGAATACTCAGAATAGGTTCATGGTGTTTTTTGAACTCGTGTTTTGGACATGCCATGGAGGTTGGATCTCTACAATAGCCTTTGTGCCACGAAGGTTTGTCTCCACGATAACCTCCGTGCAACAAAGGCTGCATTTGTATTTTCTTGCATTCCTAATTTAGGGTCCAAAGGGAATTTTGGTCTTTCCCCCTCTGCCAAAATGCCCAATTAAAGAATTAAAACCCTAAAAGGGGCATCAATTGCCCATTCTCTATCACGTATCATACGTAAACTCATCCCTCTTACCCAAGAATGTAAAATTCAAGTTTCTCTTCAAGGATTCAAGCATTCAAGTTATAATTCCAAGATTCTTCTTTAAGAATTCAAGCAATTAAGGTATGGGGCGTATTTATCAATAGGTTCCTTCCACCCATTAGGTCCCAAAATCCTTTTTTGTTCAAGTATGAATTTCTTTTCCTCTTTAATGAAGATACCAATGTTAATTATGAATTTAATCAATGTTTTCTTAGTAGATTTGAATTCAAGACATGCCAATAAGTTTCCCCCCTATGAATTATGCCATTTATGATTTAAATTCCAATCACCCATGTTATGTGAAACAATGTTAACTTATTAATTCATGAATTAAACCATGTGATCATGTTATCCTCCAAAGTTTATCGTATCCCCATACCTAAAGATCATGGCTTCCATCAGTTTAGTGAAATGTTGTATGTTTGGGTCTCTGAATAAAGACTTTCTACAAGTGTTTTAAATGATGCTATGGTATTTAAAGTGTCATTTTGTGCTTGAAGATTATGAACACCAGCTACCATGTGGTTTTACATGTTCCCATTTTAAAGTAACAAGGCAGTCAGAACATGATTTTATTAAAATATTCAAATTATTATATTCATGTTGAGTCCTTATAAGTATAGTACCATGTCATATTAAAAAATAATAATACTAGCGTCATTCAGTTGGGAGTAACACTTAGTACCGAGCAAATGCAGGGGTGATTGCTCCTTCTTCACTTAGGCTTGAGTTATTAGTAGTAGTCCATCAGTTCTTGACCTACGGCACCATCGTAAATTATGAAGGGTCCTCCTTCAGTTATCCAGACACCCTTATCCTTCGACATATCTGCCTTATGGATCCATATCATCAGTCATGTGTTGGTACCACTAGAAAGGTGCCAACACCCTTTTGACTAGGGTTACAGGTTGGACCCCGATTAGCTCAAATTAGGGCATATCAATTGTAGTTTGCTCCCACAGTCTCAATTTAGTACTCAGACTATATCAAATGAAGTTTACATGACCATTTGTATAGTTTTCATACATTCAGTTACTCATGTTATGTACGTTATCTTAGTTTATGATTTACCAGGTCTTGCATTCTTTTTATATGTTTATGCATCCACGTTTAGCGTCCGCATGTCTTTTAGTTAGCCCTAACTCTTGTACCAGTACATTCAAAGTATAGACTACATACTCTCTTATGATCTATATTGATTTCCCAATATAGGTCTGGAAGCTTATTTCTCTAAACGCCCTTCGCTAGCTCAAAGCCTAAGCAATCGTAGTGGTAAGTCCTCACCCATCGAGGACAAGGTGTTTTCAGTCATTTTCGTGCTTCTTCATGTTTAGTTCATTGGAGCTAGTTGGGGGTTAGTCCCATCAACTCCATATGTCTTGGAGTCTTTCAAACTAGATGTTCAGGTATTCAGACATTCAGATTTATTTTCAGTATCTTTCATCAGTCGTTCAAACATGTTGGTATTTCTTTTAGTATTACATTTTCAAAGTAATTAGATCATTTCAACTTCTTCATGTGAAAATTTATTATTATTTTACTATATGCTCACAGTATATACTTTATCATGGGTTAGCTTGGGGTTACTTATGGTCTTAAGCACCGTGTCGTGATAGGGGGTAATCTGGGGTCGTGACATGGACATGCCCCCAACTTTGACAATTATAATAATAATATTAATGTGAATTCTTTAATTCTAATTTATGAATGAAAATTGATGGATTGATCAAGTATTTCAAAGAAGTGAAGCTCACCATATCACCACAAATGACCAATGAACTAAGCCGATCCACCTAACAAAACATTAGAAAAGTAAAAGTATCTCTAATGCCTGCATCATGTGGGGATACAACTTCTTGAGACGATTAGTGGATTGAGTGCCAGTATGTAACTTATGGATAAGGATAAAGTAATGACAATTCAATATTCAGTTCAACTCAATATACATGCTCATATACATGTGTGCACATATATATATATACACACACTTATATAATATGCTGGGATAGGGAACAAGTCTTAATATGCACTTTAAGACTTTAGCCTAGATTATGTATCTTAATCGTCATTTCATAGCACCCACGGTCAATATAGGCCCCAGCTCTCACCCGTAGTTGGCCCACAGTGCATGTAGCTGCACGAACCAGAGAATAATCTCAAATATATGTACAAAACACTTGAACCTCTAAATTATATACTAAGGTGATTTAAGCACCCGATCTTATAATATAATATGGGGGACTCAAACATCCCAATCAAAATAATAAGGTGTACTCGAACCACCTGGTCATAAGTGAAGGGACTCAAACCCAAGACCATTTTGACCTTCACGCTGGAAAATATGGTTTTAAGTATTAGTCCTCGGGACCTCCACTTTCACGGCCTAGCTACACAACCCTCTTTTAAACCCCATTAAAACATTTATCACAAATTGCCATTTATTGAACCATAATACACATTTAGGCATACACTGTTGTTATCGTCATACCAACTACACTTGCAAGGTATCATCAATATGCCAAATCAATTCCATTAACTCGGGAGAGCAACTCCATTTGTTCATTGATACAAGGTAGGGGAACACTGACTCCCTTTGTTCATTAAATCAACAATCATGTTTCAATAACCTCTTTATATCATAAAATTGTTTCGAAAATAGTTCAATGTATGTAATACCCCATATGTTTCTAAGCTAAGAGACGATCCATTTTTCCTACGTATGAAACCTTCTATCCTGTGAGTAGCATTTTTGTGCATGACTTACAATGAGTATCCTAGCGATAAGATACCTTATGACACATTAAGCATGTTCATATGAGTCACTTAAGGAAATACAAGCTAAGAGTTTTTGAATCCATAAAGTTTTAGTATTTGATTCTGAAAGGTTCATATTTTAATAACTCGATTTTAATGTGGTATTTTTTCTTCTTTAGACCCAAAAAATTTTAGATAATCGAATTAGCTTTCCAACGATACTAATTTTACCTTAATCCAATAATCGAGCGAAAAGTTATGCCCTTTTTCATGAGAGACAGTAAGGATAGGTGATTGATTAGGCGCCGCCCTACCTAGCTTAGGCAATCACTTGGGCGCCACCTAAGTTCCAGGTGCCAAAAATACTCCATTTTGAGTTATTTTAAGGGTAATCATGTTTTTTAGCACTCCTTACACGTCCCTAAACTTAACCCTATGAAATATATAGCTTCTAAACACATTACAAACCTATTAACATCTCAAAGCTTATAATCCAAGAGCACCATAGGAGAAAAACAACTAGGGTTGCACAATCAAGCTTGAAGATCCAAATTCAAGAAAATTCCTCCGTCAATCATATTTACATGATTTCATGATATCTAAATGACAAGTTCATGTTAGTCATACACTTCAATATGTTAGAACTTCATATTTACATGATTTCATGATATCTAAATGACAAGTTCATGTTTGTCATACACTCAAATATGAATTTTCATGCAAATTATGTGTTTTTATTATTGTGGTATAAAGCATGTATAATAATGGAGATATAAATTATGTACACAAAATATATCCATGCTTTCCCTACCATGTCTGAGATGTTGAATAAATAAATGAAGTATAATATCCCTAAATCATTACAATATGAACTAAACATTACATGTTGTCGTTCCCTTACGCTTGAATGGTTTCCATGCGATTGCTATGAATTATATGTTGTCGGAATGCCCATGATATTAGAATATTAAATTTATGACTTGATTATAATAATTTTTATTCATGATATATATTATGATGACGATGTACTTCATGAAATCCCCCACTCATGTATTATGGATTTTTATTGATGGTCGTGTAGTCAAGAATTTCAAGTTGTGTCAGTTTTCTTCCATTGAGTCCTGGGGGTATTTGAACCCAAAAAATATAGCTGTGTGCCTAGAGCCATGTCATGTTTTCACGATACTCCCTAATTCAGTCATTCATGTGACTAAGGAAAACTCAGAAATCTCAGTAATCTCAGTAGTCCAGTAAATCTCAGTAATCTTAGTGCTCAGTAACCTCAGTATTCTCAGTCAATCTCAGTAACTTTAGTACTCTCAACTGGTCCTCAGAACTCAGTACATTCCCTCAGTCATTGGAATCCAGTAAACTTAGTTTAGCTCTGCTAAACAATACCACTAGTATTAGTCTAGTTAATCAGTATCAGTTCAGCTAATCAGTTCAGTTCTATTATTTAGTTCAGCTTAGTTATTCAGTTCAGTGTCCTTCAGATAGGAGTAGAAGTTAGGATTGAGTGAACCCAAGGATGGGAACTCACCCGCCAATTCAGGGTATGATTCTTAATAGTCATTCCTGTGTTCCAGAACTACGTAGCTAGTGTAGGTCAAGACATATTAACCCGTTAGATTAGGGTTGATGAGTTGGCTTAACCCGTCAGTTTAGGGTTCCCACCATTCTCATTGAGTTACTGCCAGTATAGGGTTCTCACAGTTACCATTGGTGCAGTATTGACACCCCTCAAGTCGAGGCAGAGATTGGACCCTAGCTTAGCTATTATAACGTATTTGGGGCATGTCGGTTAGATAACTACTTCCCACAGTTTCAGTTATAGATTTCAGGACTGTCAGCTATAGCTACCCAGTCTCAA
This sequence comes from Capsicum chinense, assembly GCA_026120095.1. Taxonomy (NCBI): domain Eukaryota; kingdom Viridiplantae; phylum Streptophyta; class Magnoliopsida; order Solanales; family Solanaceae; genus Capsicum; species Capsicum chinense. Next base: position 120,927 of record JAPEIP010000228.1, read on the forward strand.
TAAATAACCTAAATTGTTTTTCAAATTTTAGTATATTAGGGTTGTCAGATACAGTCAACTAAGAAATAGAATGGAACTCAGATAGTTTCCTTCAGATTTATGGACTGTGAGATATAGTCACTTATGATATCAATCACAATAGTTATCAGAACTTATGCTATCAGTACTCAGCTTCAGGACTATCAGATACAGTCAATCAGACCAGTTTTTCGTAATTCGAACTGTCAGAAACAATCATTCATTTATCAGTAATGCAATATCAATATCTTAGTATTCAGTAATACGGTATCAAACACATCACTTATTAGTGATTTACATATAAATATTATTAAACTCAATCTCTTAGAATCTCATTATCAGTGCACTTATGTTGTTAGTATTCAGACTCAGTAGTCCGTATCTTCACGAGTTCAGTTATAGTTACGTATGCATGTATGTACTCTCACGTTTGTATGAGTGAGTATTGTCCATGCATATAAACCTTTGTATTTAGCCTACCTCACTGTTATACTAAGTATATTCAGATGTACTGACACATTTGCGCTATGGTGCTTTCTCTTATGTTACACCATAGGTTCAGAGGCATGAGCTCCAAATTAACAGTAGATTCCAGGATCAGCAGTTAGAGTTAGATGTGAGTCCTCATCGTTTGAGGAAATGATGATTTCATTTCTATTTCAGTCTTCACTTTATTCTAGTAGTTGAAGTTAGTTGGGGACATGTCCCATCAACTTTTTATTTAGTTCAGTTAGAGGCTTTCGGACTAGATGATAGATTAGATGTTCAGACTTCAGTATTTATGTTCCTTTTTGGTATTGTTATACCATATTTTTTAAATATGTAGCAGTATTGAACCTTATGGCCTTACAGTTTATGTTTTTGCATATTTTATGAGATATTATGCAGTTTACAAGTACAGATATCAGTCATGGGTTAGCTTGTGGTCCTTCAGCGTCATGAGCACCGTGAAGCATTTTGGTTCAGAAAATTAGGGCATTACAAACTTGGTATCAGAGCCTAAGGTTCAACAGTGTC
>JAPEIP010000230.1:13183-25282 GCA_026120095.1 Capsicum chinense
AACCTCCCTGGAATGCCCCAAGAGATTTTTGGCCCACAACAAGTCTGGACCTCGGGCCCATCCCCAAAATCATGGGCTATAGCACACCGATTTGGCCAAAAAATGCCCCATTCGCATCGTTTTGCCGTTTGTCCACCAAAATAGCCATAAAAAAATAAACGGACCACACTGGGGTGATCTCTTACTTCTTGGAATGCCTCGGTCAATTTTTGGCCCAAAGCATGCTCGGACCCCGAGCCCACACCCAAAACCGTGGGCTATATAGCACATCAATTTGGCTCGAAAATGCCCTGTTTGCGCCGTTTTGCTCATTTGTCTACCCAAATGGCCACAAAAATTTAAACGAACTACACTGGGATGAATTTCAACCTCCCTGACATGCCCCTGTCAATTTTTGACCCACAACAAGCTCGGACCCCAAGACCACCCCTAAAATCGTGGGCTATAGCACACTGATTTGGCCTGAAAATTTTTCGTTTGTGCTGTTTTGCCTATTTGTCCACCCAAATGGCCACAAAAAATTAAACGGATCACACTGGGATGATCCCCAACCTCCCTGGCATGTCCTGGTCAATTTTTGGCCCATAACACGCTTAGACCTCGGGCCCACCCCCAAAATATTTGGCTATAGAACATCGATTTAGCCTGAAAATGGCCCATTCGTGCCGTTTCACCCATTTACCTACCCAAATAGCCATGAAAATTTAAACTAACCATACTGGGATGATCTCAAACCTCCCTGACATGCTCCAGTTAATTTTTGGCTTACAGAACGCCCGGACCCTTGGCCCACACCCATAACCGTGACTTGTAGCACACTAATTTGGCCTGTAAATGCCTCGTTCGCACTGTTTCGCCTGTTTGTCCACCCAAATGGCCACGAAAAATTAAACGGGCCATACTGGGACGATCCCCAAACTCCCCGGCATGCCTCCGTAAATTTTTGGCCCATAGCACACTCGGACCTCGGGCCCACACCTGAAACCATAGGCTATAGCACACTAATTTTGCCCGAAAATGCCCCGTTCGTGCCATTTTACCCCTTTGTCCACTCAAATGGCCACAAAAAATTAAACGGACCAAACTGTAATGATCCCCAACCTCCATGGAATGCCCCAATCAATTTTCGTCCTACAGAATGCCCAGAACCCGGGCCCACCCTCGAAAATGTGGGCTATAGCACATCGATTTGGCCTAGAAATGCATTATTCACACTGTTTCGCCCGTTTGTACACCCAAATGGCCACGAAAAATTAAGCGGACCAGACTAGGATGATCATCAACATCCCTGGCATGCCTCAGTCGATTATTGGCACACAACACGCCCAGACCCCAGGCGCACCCCCAATACCGTGATCTGTAGCACATCGATTTGGCCTAATAATGCCCCGTTTGCGCCGTTTTGCCCGTTTGTCCACCCAAATAGCCAAAAAAATTTAAACGAAACATACTGGGATGATCCCTAACCTCCCTAGAAAATCCCAGATGATTTTTGGCCCACAAAAAGCTCGGATCCCGAGCCTACCCCCAAAACCATGGCCTATAGCCTACTGATTTCCCCAAAAACTTCCCATTTAGGTCGTTCTGCTTGTTTGTCCAATAAAATAGCCATAAAAAATTAAAACGACCACTCTAGGATGATCACCAACCTTCCTGTCATGCCTCGGTTGATTTTCGGCCCACAACACGCTCGGACCCTGGGCCCAACCCCAAAATCGTGGGCTATAGCACACCAATTTGGCTAAAAAATGCCCTATTTGCACCATTTCGCCCGTTTGTCCACCCAAATGGCCACAAAAATTTAAACGGACTACACTGAAACGATTCCAAACATCCGTAGTATGCCCCGGTCGATTTTTGGCCTGCAGCACACCCAGACCCTGGGCCCACCCCTAAAATTGTAGGTTATTGCCCACCAATTTGGCCCAAAAATGCCCCATTCACGTCGTTTCGCCCGTTTGTCCACCCTAATAGCCACAAAAAATTAAGCGAACCATATTGGGAAGATCCCCAACCTCACTGGTATTCCCTGATCAATTTTTGGCCCACACCACACCCGGACCCCTGGCTCACCCCTTAAATCATGGGCTATAGCACATCGATTTGGCCCAAAAATACCCTGTTTGCATCGTTTCTCCCGTTTGTCCAACCAAATAGACAAAAAAAATAAATGGACCACACTGGGATGATCACCAACCTCTCTAGGATGCCCCAGTCAATTTTTGGCCCACAACACGCCCAAACCCCGGGCCCACCCCCAAAACCACGGTCTATAATAGCACATCGATTTGGCCTGAAAATGCCCCATTCGCACTGTTTCACCCATTTGTTCACCCAAATGGCCACAAAAATTTAAGAGAACCAAACTAGGATGATCCCTAACCTCCTTGGCACAACCCGATCGATTTTTAGCATATAGTATGCCGGAACCCCTGGCCTATCCTTAAAATCGTGGGCTATAGCACACCGATTTGGACAAAAAATGCCCCCTTCACACTGTTTCGCCTGTTTGTCCACCTAAATGCCCACAAAAAATTAAACGGACCTCACTGGGATGATCCTCAACCCCCTGACATGCCTAGGTCGATTTTCGGCCTACAACACGCCCGGAGCCCAGGTCCACTCCCAAAACCATGGGCTATAGCACACTGATTTGGCCCAAAAATGCCCCGTTCATGCCGTTTCACTCGTTTGTCCATCCAAATAGCCACGAAAATTTCAACAGACCATACTAGGATGATCCCCAACCTTTCTGGCATATCCCGATCGATTTTCAGCCTACAACATGCCCAAATCCTGGGCCCACCACCAAAACCGTGGGATATAGCTCACTGATTTGGACAGAAATTGCCCCGTTCGTGCCGTTTTACCCATTTGTCCACCTAAATGACCACAGAAAATTAAATGGACCTCACTAGGATGACCCCTAACCTCTTTGGCATGTCCCGATGGATTTTTAGCCTACAACACGCTCGTACCCTAGGTTCACCCCTAAAACCGTGGGCTATGAAATACCGATTTGGCCTGAAAATGCCCAATTCACGTCGTTTTGCCCGTTTGTCCACTCGAATGGCCACAAAAGTTTAAACAGACCACACTGGGATGATCCCCAACCTCTCTGGCATGCCTCAGTCGATGTTTTGCCCACAGCATGCCTGGACCCCGAGCCCACCCCGAAACCATGGGCTATCGCACACCAATTTAGCCCAAAAATGTCCTATTCTTGCCGTTACGCCCATTTGTCCACCCAAATGGCCACAAAAAATCAAACGCACCACAATTGGATGATCCCCAACCTCTTTGAAAAGTCTCAATCAATTTTTGGCCCACATCAACCCCCAAAACCGTAAGCTATAGCACACCGATTTGGCTCGAAAATGCCTCATTTGCGCCGCTTCACTCGTTTGTCAACCCAAATAGCCACGAAAAATTGAACGGACCACACTATGATGATTCCCAACCTCCCTGGTACGCCTCGATTGATTTTTAGCCTACGCACACCTGGACCCTGGGTCCACCCCTAAAACCGTAGGCTATAGCTCACCGATTTGGCCCAAAAATTACCCGTTCGCGCTGTTTTTCTCATTTGTCCACCCAAATGGCTACGAGAAATTAAACAGACCGCAGTAGGATGATCCCAACCACCCTGGCACATTGAGGTCAATTTTGGGCCCACAGAACGCTTGAACCCCTGGCCCACCTCCGAAATCGTTGGCTACAGCACATCGATTTGGCCCAAAAATGCCCCATTCTTGCAATTTTGCCCGTTTATCCGCCCTAATGGCTACGAAAAATTAAATGGACCACACTAGAATAATCCCTAACCTCCCTAGCACGCCACGATCAATTTTTAAGCCCACAAAACACCCAAATCCTAGGCCCACACCCAAAACCATAGGCTATAGCACACCGATTTTGCCCGAAAATGGCTTGTTTGCGCTATTTCGCCCGTTTTTTAACTCAAATTGCCATGATAAATTAAACAAACCACACTGGGATAATCCCAAACCTCCTAGGCATGCCCCGATCGATTTTTAGCCCACAACACGCACGGACCCCAGGCCCACAGCCATAACCGTGACTTGTAGCACACTAATTTGGCCTGTAAATGCCTCGTTCGCACTGTTTCACCCGTTTGTCCACCCAAATGGCCACGAAAAATTAAATGAACCATACTAGGATGATCTCTAACCTCCCTGGCATGCCCCGATAAATTTTCAGCCTACAGCACGCCCAGACCCCGGGCCCAAACCTGAAACCAAAGGCTATAGCACACCGATTTTGCCTGAAAATGCCTCGTTCGTGCCATTTTGCCCGTTTGTCCACTCAAATGGCCACAAAAAATTAAACGGACCAAATTGTAACGATCTCCAAACTCCCTGGCATGCCCCAATCAATTTTCATCCTACAACATGCTCGAACCCTAGGTCCACCCCCAAAACCGTGGGCTATAGTACAACAATTTAGCCAAGAAAATTCCCTATTCATGCCGTTTCGACCATTAGTCTACCTAAATGGTTACAAAAATTTAAACGGACCACACTGGGATGATCCCTAACCTCCCTGAAATGCCCTGATCAATTTTTGGCCCACAGCAAACCCAGACCCGTTGCCCACCCCTGAAACCTTGAGCTATGGCACACTGATTTGTCTCGAAAATTCCCCATTTACACTGTTTCGTCCGTTTGTCCACCCAAATGGCCACGAAGAAATAAATGGACCACATTTGGACAATTCTCAACATCTCTGGCACGCCGCGATCGATTTTTAACCTACAACACGCCCGGACCCCGGGCTTAACCCTGAAACCGTGGGCTATAACACACTGATTTAGCCAAAAAACGCCGCATTCACGTTATTTTACCTGTTTATCCACCCAAATAGCCAAAAAAAATTAAATGGACCACACTGGGATGATCCCCAACCTCCCTGACAAGCCCTGATCAATTTTTAGCCCACAGTATGCTCGGGCCCTGGGTCCACCCCCAATACCGTGGGCTATAGCACACCGATTTGGCCTGAAAATTTCTCGTTCGCACCGTTTCACCCATTTGTTCACCCAAATAGCCACAAATATTTAAGCGAACCAAACTGGGATGATCCTCAACCTTCCTGGAACACCCCAGATGATTTTTGGCCTATAACAAGCTCGAACCCTAAGCCCACCCCCAAAATCGTAGGCTATAACACACCGATTTGGACCAAAAATGCCCTATGCATGTCGTTTTGCCTGTTTGTCCACCAAATGTCCAAAAAAATTAAACAGACCACACTAGGGTGATCCCCAACCTCCCTAGCGTACCTCGATCGATTTTTCTCACACAGCATGCTCGAACCTCAGGTCCACCCCAAAAACCGTAGTCTAAAGAACACTGATTTTGCTCGAAAATGCACTGTTCATGCCATTTTGCATGTTTGCCCACCTAAATAGCCACGAATATTTAAACAGACCATGCTGGGACTATCCCCAACCTGCCTAGCACACCCCGGTCAATTTTTGGCTTATAGAACGGCCGGACCCTGGTGCCACCCCCAAAACTGAGGGCTATAGCACACCGATTTTCCCCGAAAATGCTCTGTTTGCGCAGTTTTACCCGTTTATCCACCCAAATAGCCACGATAAATTAAACAAACCATACTGGAAAGATCCCTAATCTTTCTTGCATGAACCAATCAATTTTTGACCTACAGCATGCCCAAACCTCAGGCCCACCCCCTAAACCATGGGCTATAGCATATTAATTTGCCCTGAAAATACCCCGTTCGCGCCGTTTCACTCATTTGTCATCCCAAATGGCTACGAAAAATTAAACGGACCACACTGGGATGATCCTCACTCTCCCTGTCATGCCTCAATTGATTTTCAGCCTACAGAACGCCCGGACCCCTGTCCCACCCTCGAAACCATTGGCTATAGCATACCGAATTGGCCTAAAAATGCCCCGTTCATGTGGTTTTACTCGTTTGTCCACCCAAATAGCCACAAAAAATTAAACGGACAACACTGGGATGATCCCCAACCTCCTTGGCACACCCCGATTAATTTTTGGCCTACACACATCCGGACCCCAGGCTCACCCCCAAAACTGTGGGCATAGCACACTGATTTGGATGAAAAATGGCCTGTTTGCACAGTTTTACCCTTTTGTCCACCCAAAGGGCCAAAAGAAATTAAACGGACCACATTGGGATGATCCCAATCTCTCTGGCATGTCCCAGTCAATATTTGGCCCACAACACACCAGAACCCCAGGCCTACCCCTGAAACCGTGGGCTATAGCATATCAATTTGGCCTGAAAATGCCTCGTTCGCGCTGTTTTGCCTGTTTGTCCACCCAAATAACCACGAAAATTTAAACGGACCACACTAGAACGATCCCCAACCTCCCTGAAAGGCCCAGTCAATTTTCAGCCCACAGTATGCCCAAACCCAGAGTCCACCCCCAAAATCGTGGGTTATAGCACACCAATTTAGCCTAAAAATTCCTTGTTAACGTCATTTCGCCCGTTTGTCCTGCCAAATGGCCACAAAAAATTAAATGGACCACACTTGGATGATCCCCAACATCCCCAACACAACTCGATCAATTTTTGGCCTACAGCACACCGGGCCTACCCCCAAAACCGTGGGCTATAACACACTGATTTGGCTTAAAAATGCCCCGTTAGCGCCATTTAGCCCGTTTGTCCACCCAAGTGGCAATAAAATTTAAACGGACAATACTAGCTAAATCCCCAACCTCCCTAGAATGCCCCAGATGATTTTTGTCCATAGAAAGCCCGGAACCAGGGCCCACCCCCAAAACCATGGGCTATAGCACACCGATTTAGCCTAAAAATGCCCCATTCGCATCGTTTCACCCGTTTGTCCACCAAAATGCCCACAAAAAGTTAAACGAACCATACTAGAATGATACTCAACCTATCTGGCATGCCTCGGTCAATTTTTGGCCCATAGCACGCTCGAACACGGGCCTACCCCCAAAATGGTGGGCTATAGTACACTGATTTGGCTCGAAAATGACTCATTTGCTCCATTTTACCTTTTTGTCAACCCAAATGGCTATAAAATTTTAGACGGACCACAATGGGACATCCCCAACCTCCCTCACATGCCCCAATCGATTTTTGACCTATTACACGCCCAGACCCTAGGCCCACCCCCAAAACCGTAGGCAATAGCACACCGATTTGGCTTGAAAATACACCGTCCACACTATTTTGCCCGTTTATCAAACAAAATTGCGGCAAAAAAATAAACAGATCATACTAGGATGATCGCCAACTTCCCTGGTGTGCCCCAATCGATTTTCAACCAACAGCATTCCCGAACCCTGGCCCCACCCTAAAAACCCTAGGCTATAGTACACCGATTTGGCTTGAAAGTGCCCCGTTCGCACCGTTTCGCCCACTTGTCCATCCATATGGCCAAGAAAATTAAAACGGACCATACTCGATCGATCCGAACCTCTCTGGCATACCCCAATCAATTTTTGGCCCACAGCACCCCCGAAACCTGGGCCCACCCCTAAAACTGTGAGCTATAGCATACCGATTTAGCTCGAAAATGAACCATTTGCAATGTTTTGCCCGTGTGTCCAACCAAATGGCCTCAAAAAATTAAACTAAACATACTAGGATAATTCCCAACCTCCCTGGCATGGCCCGATCAATTTTTGGCCCACAGCTTGCCCGAACCCCGAGCCCACCCCAAACACCCTGGGCTATAAGACATTGATTTGACCTAAAAATGCTCTGTTTGCTCCGTTTTACCCATTTGTCCACCCAAATAGACAAGAAAATTTAAACTGACCATACTCGGACGATCCCCAACCTCCCTGGCATACCCTGGTCGATTTTCGTACCATAGCACGCCTGGACCCCGGGACCACCCCCAAAACCGTGGGTATAGCACACCAATTTAGCCCGAAAATGCCTCATTCGTGTGGTTTCGCCCGTTTGTCCACCCAAATGGCCACGAAAAAAATTAACGGACCACACTAGGATGATTTCCAACCTCTGTGGCATGCACCGATCTATTTTTGGCCCGCAGCACGCCCGAACCCTGGGCCCACCTCCAAAACTGTGTGCTATAGCACACCGATTTGGCCCAAAAATGTGTCGTTCACATCATTTCGCTCGTTTGTCCACCCAAATGGCCACGAAAATTTAAACAGACCACGCTGGGATAATCCCCAATCTCCTTAGCATGCCTCGATCAATTTTTGGTCCACGACAATCCTGAACCCCAGGCCCATCCCTAAAACGGTGGGCTATAGCACACCAATTTTGCTCGAAAATGCCCCGTTAATGCTTTTTTGCCCGTTTGTCCACCCAAATGCCCATGAAAATTTAAATGGATCACACTAGGACGATCCCCAACCTCCCTGGCACGGTCCGGTCAATTTTTGGACTATTATATGCCCGGACCCAGGCGCACCCCTAAAACCGTAGGCTATAGCACACCGATTTGGATCAAAAATACCCCGTTCATGCCGTTTTGCCAATTTGTCCAGCCAAATGGCCATGAAAATTTAAACAGACCACACTGGGACGATCCCCAACCTCCCTAGCATGCCTCAATCGATTTTTGGCCTATTCGAACCCCGGACCCCTGGCCTTCCCCCAAAACTATTCGCTATAGCACATCAAATTAGCTCGAAAAAGCCCCGTTTATGCTGTTTTGCCAGTTTGTCCACCCAAATAGCCATAAAAATTTAAACAGACCACACTGGGATGATCCCCAACCTCCCTAGCATGCCTCGATCAATTTTCAGCCTACGGTACTCCCGAACCTCGGGTCCACCCCTAAAATGGTTGGCTATAGCACACTGATTTTGTTCGAAAATGCCCTATTCATGCCGTTTTGCCCATTTGTCCACCCAAATGGCCCTGAAAAATTAAACGGACCACAATGGGATATCCCCAACCTCCCTGACACGTCCCAATTGATTTTTGACCGATTACACGCCCAGACCCCAGGCCCACCCCCAAAATCGTGGGCAATAGCACACCGATTTGGCTTGAAAATACACCGTCCACACCACTTTGCCTATTTATCCAACCAAATTGCCACAAAAAAATAAACAGATCATACTAGGATGATCCCCAACCTCCCTGGCATGCCCCAATCAATTTTCGACCAACAGCATGCCCGAACCCTGGCCCCACCCCAAAAACCCTAGGCTATAGTACACCGATTTGGCTTGAAAGTGCCCCGTTCGCACCGTTTCGCCCACTTGTCCATCCATATGGAAAAGAAAATTAAAATGGACCATACTCGATCGATCCCGAACCTCCCTCGCATACCCCAATCAATTTTTGGCCCACAGCACACCCGAAACCCGGGCCCACCCTCAAAACCGTGAGCTATAGCATACCGATATAGCTCGAAAATGAACCGTTTGCGATGTTTTGCCCGTGTGTCCAACCAAATGTCCTCAAAAAATTAAACTGAACATACTAGGATAATCCCCAACTTCCCTAGCATGGCCCGATTAATTTTTGGCCCACAGCTTGCCTGAACCCCGAGCCCACCCAAAACACCCTGGGCTATAACACATCGATTTGACCTGAAAATGCCCCATTTGTACCGTTTTGCCCATTTGTCCACCCAAATAGACAAGAAAATTTAAACTGACCATACTCGGACGATCCATAATCTCCCTGGCACACCCATGTTGATTTTCATTCCATAGCACGCCTGGACCTCGGGACCACCCCCAAAACCGTGGACTATAGCACACCGATTTAGCCCGAAAATGCCCCATTCATGTGGTTTCTCCCGTTTGTCCACCCAAATGGCCACGAAAAATTTAACGGACCACACTAGGATGATTTCCAACCTCCGTGGCATACACCGATCGATTTTTGTTCCGCAGCACACCCGAACCCTGGGCCCACCTCCAAAACCATGTGCTATAGCACACCGATTTTGCCTAAAAATATGTCGTTCACATCGTTTTGCTCGTTTGTCCACCCAAATGGCCATGAAAATTTAAACAGACCACGCTGGGATAATCCCCAATCTCCTTAGCGTACCTCGATCAAATTTTGGCCCACGACAATCCTGAACCCCGGGCCCATCCCTAAAATGGTGGGCTATAGCACACTGATTTTGTCTGAAAATGCCCCGTTAATGCTTTTTTGCCCGTTTGTCCACCCAAATGCCCATGAAAATTTAAACAGATCACGCTAGGATGATCCCCAACCTCCCTGGCATGGTTCGGTTAATTTTTGGACTATTATATGCCCAGACCCAGGCGCACCCCTAAAACCGTAGGCTATAGCACACCGATTTGGATAAAAAATACCCCGTTCATGCTGTTTTGCCAATTTGTCCACCCAAATGGCCATGAAAATTTAAACATATCACACTGGGACGATCCCCAACCTCCCTAGCATGCCCCGATCGATTTTTTGCCTATTCGAACCCCGGACCCCTGGCCCTCCCCCAAAATTGTGGGCTATAGCACACCGATTTGGCCCAAATATACCCCGTTCGTGCTGTTTTGCCAGTTTGTCCACCCAAATAGCCACGAAAATTTAAACAGATCACACTGGGACGATCCTCAACCTTCCTAGCATGCTCTGATTGATTTTTGGCCCACAGCAAGCCCGGACCCTAGGTCCAACCCCGAAACCGTGAGCTATAGCACATCGATTTGGCCTGAAAATGCACCGTTCACGTTGTTTCGCCCGTTTGTCCAATCAAATAGCCATAAAAAATTAAACGGACCATATTAGGATGATCCAACCTCCCTGGCATGCCCCGATTGATTTTTAACTCATGGCATGCTTAAACCCTGGGCCCATCCCAAAAAACCTAGGCTATAGTACATCGATTTGGCCTAAAAATACCCTATTTGCGTCGTTTCGACCGTTTGTACACCCAAATTGAAAGGAAAATTTAAACGGACCATACTCGAATGATCCCTAACCTCCCCGGCATGCACCGATTGATTTTTTGCCCACAGCACACCCGAACCCTGGGCCCACCCTTGAAACCGTGGGCAATAGTACACCGATTTGGCCCGAAAATGCCCCATTCACGCTGTCTCACCAGTTTGTCAACCCAAATAGCCACAAAAATTTAAACGGACCATACTGGGCTGATCCCCAATCTCTCTGGCGTGCCCTGTTTAATTTTTGGCCCATAGCATGCCCGAACCCTGGGCCCACCCATGAAATCGTAAGCTATAGCACATCGATGTAGCCCGAAAATGCACCGTTCATGCCTTTTTACCCGTTTATCAAACCAAATAGCCACGAAAATTTAAACGGACCATAATAGGATGATCCCTAACATCCTTGGCATTCCTTGATTGATTTTCAGCCCACTACATGCCCGGACCCTAGGCCTGCCCTAAAAACCCTTTGCTATAGTACACCGATTTGACTCGAGAATGCCCCGTTTGTGCCATTTCGCCCGTTTGTCCACCCAAATGGCCATGAAAATTTAAACGGACCATACTCGGACGATCCCCAAACTCCCTGGCACACCCTGGTCGATTTTAGTCCCACAGCACGCCTGGAACCCGGGACTACCCCTAAAATCATGGGCTATAGCACACTGATTTGGCCCAAAAATGCCCTGTTCGCGCCGGTGGCATGGTGCCAGCATGCGATAAGGCATGCATCACATGCTCCACTGCGGTGGAAAATAGCATGCAACGCATGGTCTGTTGCACGCCTGGGTATTTTTCAGCTTTTAAGTTCCGTCTCATTAAGGGTGTTTTGGTAATTTTCCACTCCCCTATCAACTTAATGTTGGGGAATCGAAGAAAAAGACGAGCATTGTATAAGGAGAAGAATATAGTTTGCAGAGAACTTCACGTCTTTTGCATTTATCATACTAAACCAAGTTACATAGGACTCTTTAAATAAGAATAAAAAAAATCTAACCACTTACTGCCACTTACTTGACACTAATTAACCACTAACTTAAATAGTAGCAACTAACAAAGATGTACTTCAACTGAACTAGGACTCCTAACAAACGTGTTACTTTTCCAACTAACTAGGAAGCACTAACGACCTTTGAATCAATATTCAACACTCCCCCTTGATTCAAAATTACAAACTCCAAGTTTCTGCCGA